>VZRH01006092.1:130969-211305 GCA_013397555.1 Urocynchramus pylzowi
AGAAGAAAAAAGCAAACCACCAAAAATATAAAAACCACCATAAAAATGACAAAACAACCACAAAAATGGTTTCAGAGATCAGGCACAGATATCTGTCAGTGAATATAGCAATATCTGAACCACTACTGCCATGTAAATATCTGCATTGCTATGACACTTGCATTAACCTACTAAAATTAATTTTAAATTAAGAATCAAAGGTCAGTAAGATTAAACATATTACATAGGAATATTTTTGTAAGAATAAAATAGCAGAAATATGCTACAGTTATAGTGGTAGGAAGAGACAGCTCTTTAGTCTTTGGATCCCAGATTTATTATGCATAAATAATGAATTTTAAAATACTGAAAATGCCTTCTCATGGGGTAAAAATATTCTCTCAAAATCACATAATGGATTTATGAATATGGCTGGGAAAGATACTTACTTAAGTATTTAATAAAGGCCTAGCAATCAGCAAATACTTCTAGGCTGAGAATAAGCAACTTGCTAGATGATGAAGTTTCATTTTCATATTAAATTTGTTTTCTATTTGTAAAATAAATTTTGTTATACAACAGCAGCAAGAAAACGTTTTACATTCCAAGTATTTCCTTTCTTTTACTTTTTGTTATGACTAAACAATCTGAAGCTTGCAAAAGAGAATAGCAGTCCTTTTTACACATTTACCACTTATTGTGAGAAAGTGCAAAAGTGACACCAGAGGAGGTTTCACGTTGAACTGGTTGCCCATATTTTCTGTCTGCAGGTTTGCATGGGCAGGGGGAAGAGGAAGAAAGAGACTACCAAGTATGGCAAGTTCTGTTTTCTTCTTTATATATGATTTGCTTTGTCATTTTACAGGGGATGAAAACCCATCTGTTAGTGTAGAAACATCAACTGTATAACATTTTGTGGATTTTTTTAATTAACAGAGCAAAGACAGCAAGAGTCAGTATTTTACTACTATATTTAAACCCAGAAATGTGACAATGTGTATTCTTTACCAACAAAAGAGAAGAGGGTGCAATAAATACCTGAAGATAAAACTTTGCTGGTTTTGGGCTGCTAAAGTGATAATACTGGCTACATCTTCACCCAGACATCCTCATGCAGTTGAGTGACATGGTACAAGAAATATCTGTGTCCAGATGTTACACTGTATTTTGTCCCCATCCAGACATCTCATGATATTTTTGTGTTAAGAACACATTTGCCACCTCTCTTCTCTTCTATCTCAGTATAAACTGCTGATAAATCTAAGTAGATGCTTTTTACAAATACATGAGATTGAACCCAATAAAATATTTAATAAAAATACACAAAAAAACATTAAGTGAAAGAAATATCTGCAAGGACTTTCACAGACTTTCACAGACTGTGACATAACTCGGAACTCCTCCAAGAAGATATTCAGCAGGGGATTTCTGGTGTTTTGGAGCACATGAGTAGACTAAGCTGCCTGTAAAAAGTTTTGGGAGTGAACTGATCAGTGGCATTGGTGAATGGCAGCTGAAACACTGCCCCTATTTTGTACTGTTTGATTTCTTCTAGATAATTTTCAAAAATAGCTTCCTTGTTTTCATTCAAGAAAAGAGGAAATGTGGTTGCACAGCAGTATTTATTGCCATCCAAATCATTCTGTGGTTCTTAGAGACTTTTGCCCCCATTTTTTATTCCATGAAGAGCAGTTTTTCCACTTGCATTCTCATAAAAAGAAAGTTTCCACTGAGCATTAAAAAAAACCCCTAATCCCACCACAGGCAACATAGGATGAACAGAAAATAGAAGTTTAGCTTTCTGAGGGAAAAAAAATCAAACACAATTTAGAGTTTTTCTAGGGTTTTTAAACCAATTTTTTTAAATTTACCTACTAATGCAAAAATCACTAGAATACTAAGTAAAGCTGTATGGCTCAGCTCTAGCAAAAATTACAGAGATCCAAGTAGATGAAAATAACAGGGAAACTGTCTGAAGCATAAAAAAGCCTTGGTTTCCCTGAGAAATTGCAGAAGTTTCCACAGAAAGGTCTACCAAGCCATGAAATTGGAAGAAGGAAAAGAAGCAGTGTTAGGAGAGATATTTCTGGCAGCTTCAAGTGTCCTTCAGTGCTTACAGCAAGTTTAGAAGAGTAAATTTTATCAAGAACAACTTGTAGTGCTCTCTGCATCACCAAAAACATAGTTTTTTAAATTTGTTTTAAATTAAAGCTAGTTTGGAATTCACTATCAGCTGTTGTCATTAAAATTTTCTAAAAAATGTTATAATTTTATTTTGTAATGTGAAAGAACATAACTTTGAGCCCAGGATGCAAAGGTTATGAAAAAATTTTCTCAAAGTTCCTATGATGCATAATTACTACCCTTTAAGAACTACATCATAAAAATCTAGGACAAAATGACTATACTCATCAGTATCCCATTACAGAAGTGGTATGAACATATTTGAATCTGTATGGAATAAGATTAAAACTCTTGAGGTAGCAAGCTTGACAAATTTTTTAAGCATAAAAAATGTCATAGTCTTAAAATTAAATTTGATGCAGAAACATTGTAGGAATGTCTTGCATAAAACAGAGATTTCAGTTCTCCTTGGCATTCCTGCTTTTCTGAATTTGTGTTCTGTGTTTTTTAGGCATCAAGACCTGTGAGAAGATGACTGAGACGGAAAGGTAAGAGAGGCAAGAATCTCTTGATAACAGAGGCTCAGAGACCAAAGGAATTCTGCTGAAAAAGAAACATTCTTACTTGCTATATCACTACTATCCCTATTCCTGTGAACACAAAAGCGTGCTGAGAGAAAACTTTAAATTGCCTACCACATGCACAAAATAAGGATTTAATTTCATTCTCCTAAACTGTAATTAAACTGATATTAGAGTTGAATGATACCTGTACAGCATATAAAACTTGGAATGCCAAACTTAGAAAACCACAATGCTATCAGCTCTTGCCTTACAAATTACACTTTTTGTAGGATGGGAAAACTCAAAAAGTTCCTGCTGTCTCTTTCACTGAAGGCATAAGCAGTTTTGCACAAGATTCCTTTTGCTGCGGTCCAGTTCTAACCCGTTTCCAAACTACAGAGCCCTTTCTCTCCCTTGACACCTGAGCTTTTTGGGGCAGGACCCTGAAAACCCCACAGTTTTAGAGTGGCTGTAGCTAGAATTATTTCCCTCTGTGAAGTCTCCAAAAAGGTTTTTGAATAGAAAAAAAAAAAAAAAAAAAAAAAAAGAAAAAGGAAGCCTAATAGTGTTGAACAAAGCCTGGAAATTCTCAAAGAAAACTGGCTCAGAAAAAAACAAGTAAGACTTGTACAGAGCTGTTCTCCTCACTGTGTGTTCAAAGGTGAGTTGCTGCTTCCAGGCATCTCAGTGATTTTTTGAGTCGCAGTGAACTGCAGAATCCTCTGGCCCCTGGGAAGATCTGAGTCACTGCTGAAAGCTCTCTCTCTGCTCCTGACTGCACTATTTGTTTAAGCATGAGCTGCAGACTCCCAGGTCAGTACAGTGATTCTTGCCTCTCTTACCTTTCCGTCTCAGTCCTCTTCTCCTCACGGGTCTTGATGCCTAAAAAAACACAGAACACAAATTCAGAAAAGCACGTAAAAGGGATGCAAATTATATCACAAATCTTTATGAAAACATCCAGTATGGTCCTCTATGTATACAAGGGCCAAGAACAATGTTGAGCTGCAATGCAAATTCCTGTCCATAAGACTCTTCTTGCAAAACCATGATCTTGCCCAAATTCCTTCCTAGAGCCCTTGTCTTAGGTCATGTTCAGACCTACAAACTGTTCCAAATTGTCCAACAGAAGGAAACAGGGCAGCCTCAGGGAGTGTCCAGCTCTGTTGACCACAACTCTGCTGAAAGGACTGGCAATGTCTCAAGTTTCTGGTAAGCAGTTGGACTGAAAAAAGAGGAGCAGCTTTCTAGCTGCAGGCCACTTAGAAAAGCTATAGGAAAAGAAAAAGCAGATTTTTTAGAAAGTAATTTGTAGACCGGCTGTTTACTGCTCTTCTCTGCCTGGATGGAAAATCCTTTTTTGGAGTAGCTTAGAAAAAAGATCAGTACAAGTGTAAAACTTCTTGTCAGAGTTATTGCAGCAAACTATAACCTCCCCATTTCATTCCTCACTTTTCATTTGAGGCTTTATTGACTTTTTTCTTCTGGTTTTGTTGTTTCAAAATGTTCAGCAGCTTCTGGTATCTCCTTAGCCAGCCTTCGGTCTCAAAGTACCCGAGTTAATTTTTGAGATACTGAACTCTTTTCCAGATATGACATAAATTGCTCTCCAGCACCCAAATTCATAACCTGAGTAACTTTATTAATGTCAGTGGCATTATTCAAACAAAGTCTTGTCATATGCATTTTTCTTCTATTTCCATTTAAAGGGAAGTACAGTATTCATCTGTTTGTGCCATCTGTCCTTGGGACTCAATGAATCTAATTTTTCTAATGTCATACTTTGATGCAACTATTTGATGTATATGACAGCTCCTTGATCATCTTGATTTCAGCATTTTCTGTTCTACAATCTGCTCCATACCAATTCCAAATGTTGAATTTGCCAAATAAGCTATTTGTCTAAGACTCTTTTTTTCCTCTCCGCCCTCTAGTCTTCCTTTTTTTCCTTTGTTGTTTTCATTTTCTTTTCTTCCTTTCAAAAGGAGGCAACTAAAAATAAATTTAACTAGGTATCTTTTCTTATTTGACAACAAACACTTGTAGTCAAGCGACAGTCAGTTATAATTGTCTTTTAATTTGCATTAAATTTATTGAAGAAAACTTTGTGTCTTATCAACCTGCTCAAAAATTACTATACTTACAATATCTGTGAATTTACTCTTTATAAAACAAAGGATTAATATTGGAGCATCAGACCAAAGAGTTAATTCTTCATGCATTAGGGAATAATTTAAACAAGTCACACAGAAAAACAAGATGCAGGGAAAAGTCTTTAGATAATGGTCAGTGATTACAAGTATACATTCACTTTATTGTTTTTTTTTAACCTGATCCTTCCTGAAAACACAATGTTCTGCTAGATGTGCCAGATTGGATAAGAGGGAATGGTTTCAATCAGAAAGAGTGCAGATTAAGATTTGATACTAGGAAAATACTCTTTATTGACAGAGTGGAGAGGAGCTGGAATAGGCTGTTGTGTGGAGTTGTGGATGACTTGCACCTGGAAGTGTTCAAGGCCAGGCTAGATGGGGCTTTGAGCAACCTGGTCTATTGGAAGGTGTCCCTGCCCATGGCAGGAAGCTGGAACTAGATGATCTTTAGGGTCCCTCCCAATCCAAACCATTCTATGATTCTGTAATACAGTTCAATTTTTTTTTTCCTTATACCATCAAACATTAGAACATAACTGCAAAACCCAAGCAAATATCCATTAAAAAACTGTAGTAACCTTGCTCAGGAATGTTGTACTACTGTGCACTAAAGAGCCATAATGTCTAAGTCTGCCTTTTGCTCCACACACTAGCCAGTTTTATGATCTGAATCTACAAATGGTTTTCATTACAAGTATATGAAGATATGTACAGGTATATAATGAATGATTTCTATGTACTGAGCACCATGTAAGAGACAGGCTATCCTCAATAAAAACTCCATTTGTAGTAAAGACTGATCTAATGACATTTAAATCTTTTCAATGTTTTGACAGAGAAGTGAATGTTTCTTTTGTGGCTGCTGTTGTAAAGGAACACAAAGGAAGCCTGTAGGAAACTGAGCTTGAGCAGTCTTTAGCCACAAGTCAGGAGGAAGTTGACCTATAAAGCTATTTAGTCTTTCTTGGCACCCTACATATTGGATTGCTCAAATCATAATATCTGTATGGTGCTTAAAACTGCTTGGCAGGAAGAAATTAGTCTTCCCAGATGACAGTACTTTGTGATTTAAGCTAAATACTTCCACAGAAGAATCAACAAGGATAAAGACAAAAAAGAAACTGTACAATCAACACTTTACTGAAAAGTAATTGGTAATTTGGTAATTTATTCACTGATTAGTAATTGTAACTCTGAGACCTTAAGAAAGTGACAGACCTATTTGGAAAGATTTTTCCAGTTCTTTCCTTCCTGTGGTAGCTTCTGGCAGTTTTTAGCTACTGCCTTTGCAACTTTTCTAGGTATACTGTTTGAAAAATAGGAAACTAAAGATCCTGCACTGGGGAAATTAAAAATGAATGAGTTTTTCTCCTTCTCAAACCACCAAAATTTTGAATGTTTATTATTTAAATAATTAAATGGCTCAAAAGTTTATACTGGTATTTTGCATCAAGGGAGCATCATGAGGTATAAAACCATAACAACCTGCAAAGGAAAATGTAAAAATTATATGTCTTGATTATTTTTTCAAATTCTTTGTATTTTATTGCAGATGGTGATGTTTATGTTGATGGATATATCAAACTCACCACAATCAGGAAAAGATATATGAACACATATGCTCCCTTTGTAGCTTGATGTCATTATTACCACTCCTTAATATTTTCATGGAACTCTGTACTGCTAAAGTTTCATTAATGATATTATACACATACACAGTTGCATACAGAATAGAGTACTAAGCAGATGACCTTGTAAAATCAAGATAATCCCCTAGAACACAGAGAATTGCTATTTTCAATTGTGATGCCTTTCTTTCAAATTTAGATGTTTAAATTAATTTAAATTTATCAGAATAGTCATCAATGTCATACTGAATTATTTCTTGTTACCGTCTAAAGTTTAAAACCAAACCCAATTATTATGAACATTACAAGATGTTTCCCTTAGTAGGAAAGTCATTTGGAATTTAGATTGCCATTTATGCCTGTTCCTTTTTCTTTGCCGTCCATGCAGCCTCCATTTCTATTGACATATAGGGAAATTTATGTAAAGTAGCACCTTCTGCTTTCATTTCACACAGAAATTTTAGTCTGTTAATTTAGTTAGCACTAATAATACTGCTAAACTTATGAGAATGTCCTTCTGTGCATTAGTTTGGATCATTTGGTTGCAGAAACAGTGTAAAATATGTAAGAACTTTGCTGAAATATGGAATTGTTTTCTTCAGGTCTGTGGAACTAAATTTACTTTGTCTTTTTAAAAGAGTGATTGTATGTAGTATTTCTTCATTAAAGGTAATCTGTTTCTGAACAGCTCTTGGAATTCTGAAGCATCATTGATACGGAAAGGAGGATTCAGAGCTCAAAACAGAAAAAAGACTAGAAAGAAAGTCTCACTGCTGAGGAATTTTTGCTTCCTGAGTGTTCAGTAAAAAGTCCCTGTAGAGATAAGACTGCTTAGAATGTGACTGGCAATTGCCTTTGATTTATGAACATTTTCTGCTCTGGAAAACCAAGGACAGATATTGGTGCTGGGTACCTCCACTGCATCTCAGGCACACATTGTTATAGTAGTGCCTTTGTAAAGAGGAGGAATTATCAGCCAACTTAGAAAGGACAGAGAAAACTTTGATGCAGTAGGTAACCATTTAACTTGAAAATACTCCCCAGCCTCCAGTCTTCGAAATAAGCACCAGATGAATCCTGATTAAATTTTGGGATGATAATACCCAGGAGGGTATTATCCCTCCTCTGAGGTTCATTCACCTTTCTCCTGCTTTTCCATTGCCCTGTTTTCTTTGGGATGAAAACACAAGCAAAACACATTCACCAGCAAGTGTCCTCTGACAGGTCTCCTATCCTGAACAAGGGCATGAAACCAGAAGTCCAGGAAACAATCCAAAACTATCCTGTCTGGTAGCTGCAGCACTTCTGTCAGCTACCAGTTTAGGAGCCGGGACTGATCATATAGAGTTTATCCAGAGCTCTTCTGCAACAGATACAGTTTTGAAATTTTACAAGTGGTGATGAATAGAAGGTTATTGAATAGCTCTGGTTCGAATCAGGAAAAGCCCTTATGTGGAGCACTTTCAGACATCTGCTTATCATCTGTATATCATTGATCAATTCCTCAGTTGTGACTGAAGGTTTGACTAATGTTTTGTAAATGTGAGAAAATGGATAAGAGCAGAAAGAGTCCATTTGAGGAAGTTTGGGGTAATTTTTGCATACCGATCTATTACTGATTCCTTCTGTACTATGATAATAGGAATTACATTATTTTTTGTTGTTGTTGCCTCCTTGCAATTTCTGTTTGCTTCTGCAAATATCTCTACCTACAAACAGTTGTGTTTTAGCAAGAACTTTCTAATAAATGAATCCAATGTTCGGAGCAACTGCAGAAGTTTCCTCAAAAAGAATTTAAAAAACATCTCTAGAAAACACACAGCATAACATTAGAGATACTCAGGCAGAATTACAGCGATGGAAATGAAATGGTTTTGGTTTCAAACATAGTCATGTGGCTGTTCTCCAGTTCCAAAACCAATCCAATGTGTCCCCTTAGAGTGCAGTGGAATCATCTGGGAATTACTCAGACAGTGAAACAGACAGCATCAAGGAACAAAGTGTTCCTCTGTTTGTTTTACACTTCAGAAATGCCTATCACTGACAACAGCAGTGCCCAGGGAGTAGGAAAGATAGTGAAATATAGCTCTCTGTAGGCATTAGAAAAGCTTCATTTTTCTTATGCTGACAAGCTATAGGTTTTAATTTCAATTAAAAATATGGAATAATGTGCCCTTAATGGTTTATAGCAAGCCCGTAATTCCATCAAAGTCCTCTATATAAACTGAAATATTTGAGTTAAACTTGGTTAATGTTACTCTGATTCCAAAAGTAACATCTTCAACACACATTTTCATTACACACTACTTTTTTTGGTCAGACAGATCCAGCAAACACAGAAATATTAAACACCCTCCTGAAATTAATATGATTTTATGTAAATGTTCCTTTATTAAAGCTAATTCAGCAAATACACACTTTTCTGCCAGAAACATTACTCATCTCATAGGAGGTATTTTCCTCCTGTCATGAACACTTGATATTCTGCCATTGCTTCTCATTGAGACTTCATAAATAGGATTTATTTCTAGTCTGTCCTTGGCAAAACTTAACTGAAAGACAGCCAGACTTCTTATTTTACCTGTCTAGGCTTTCTTTTTCATTATTTTTGATTAATTTATTTACAGCCATTGACTAAGAGTAGCATTTTGGAGCCTGGACAATCTAATAGTTTTTTGTAAATAGAAATGTCCACCTTCATTTCCTTTTGCACAAACAAAGGTGAGCCATTGGTAAGTTTGACACATTACTCATTTAAAAAAAAATTACACTAGTTAGATCAGACTCTCTAAAAAGAGCTCTCCCTTGATTATAACACTTATAAATTATGCAAGAGGTTCAATAAATAGAATTTTTAAAATACTGTCATTTCAGTTGACTACTCAGTTTTATCTTGGAATCACGTAAATACTTATAAACTTTTAAGAAAATGTAGCTAAAATGAATCTGAATCAAATACATGTTATGAAATTTTTTAAATAAGGATTTTATTTGTTCTCAGATTGAATTGGTGTTCCTATACCTAATGTCCAGATAACAGCAGAGCAGGTTTAAACTGAAATGATAATCAATCTGCAGGGACCTTTTTGTAGTGATCATTTTCAGAAATGTCCAAAAATTTCTACAGTTCTGCCACAGTCACGAAAAACTTATTTTTTAAGTTATTGTTAAGTTATATAACACTTATTAAGTGTTATTTTTTCCTTTCAGAGGGAGCATTGGGATTCTCACAGCCACTGAGCATGGCCCTGTGCAGTTTTCAATGCATGGATTGTAGTAGTTTCTGTAAAGCCATCCTGATTTTTGCAGTGTATCTTAGTCCAGCTGTGGTGGACTGACCCTGGCTGTGCACTAGGTGCCCACCAAAGCACCCCCCTTCTCAGCTGGACAGAGAAGAGAAAATAGAATGAAAGGCTCATGGGTCAAGATAAGGGCAAGGAGAGATCACTCACTAATTACCATTATGGATAAAGCAGATGTGACTTATCCATACTCATAGAAATTAGTTTGATTTTTTGCCAATCAAATTAGAGTAGGGTAATAAGAAATAAAACCAAATCTTAAAACATATTCTCGAACCCCTACCTTCTTTCCAGACTTAATTTCACAACTGATCTTCTTTGCCTCCTCTCTTCTAGGGTGCAGGGGTATGGGAAATGGAGGCTGAGGTCAATTACCCACACAGTTCATTTCTGCTGCTTCTTTTTTCCTTGGGGAAGGATTGCTCATACTCTTCCCTTGCTCCAGCATGGGATCCTTCCCACAGGAGACAATTCTCATTAACTTCTCTAATGTAAGTCCTTCCCATGAGCTGCAGTTCCTCATTAACTAGTCCAAGGTGGGTCCTTTCCATGAGGTGCAGTCCTTGAGGAACAAACTGCTCCAATGTGGGTCCTCCCTGGGGCCACAAGTCCTGCCATCAAACCTGTCCAGCATGGGCTCTGTCCATGGGTCCATAGCTACTGCCAGAACACTGTTCTAATGTAGGCACATGGAGTCACAACTTCCTTCAGGCATTCACCTGTTCCAGCATGGGGTCTTCCATGGACTGCCAGTGGATTTCTGCTACCCCAAGGACTTCCATGAGCTGCTAGGGGACAGCTGCCCTCACAATGTTCTTCACCATGGGCTACAGGGGAAACAGCTCTGGAGTCTGTAGGACCTCTTCCCACTTCTCCTTGGTGTCTGTAGGGCTGTTTCTCACATGTTCTCACTCCTGCTGTGGGTTTGGAGGCTTTTTCCCTTCCTTAAATCTGCTCTCCCAGAAGCACTACAACTGTTGCTGCTGGGTTTGTCCTTGGCCAGTGGCAAGTCTGTCTGGAAGCCAGCTGGTACTGGCTCTGTCGGACACAGGAGAAGTTTCTGCCATTCCCCACTACCAAAACCTGGCCAGGGTAACCCAATACATAGTGCAATGTTGTACTCAACTCTGAATCCTGTAAAATAATCTCAACCTCATCAGAATAAAACCAGGCTACTGACTTCACTGCCACTAGTCTTACCCAACAACAAAGTAGGACTCAAAATCTTTGCCATTAATGTCCCCTCTCCAGTTATTTCCTGTCTACACTAATACAAAATATAATGAGCTCCATTGCATTTTTTCTCAAGTATTCCCCCTTCTCTATTAGAACCTCAGGCAGATATACTATGCTAATCAACTCACATGTAATTGTTTTCTTAGCCTGAAATCACCGAAGCACACAACGTGAAGAGAATACTAAGATAATTCTTGGTAGATAGTGCTCCACCCTGTCTTATTGCATGAATAAAATGCTAAGTATCTGCTGAGCATCCAGGACAATCACTGAACTGAGGCATATCTCAAAGAGGCAGGTTTCTTACTTGCATATTTTTCACTTTTTGTGTTATTCTGCCTTTAATTTTTCTCTAATACAGGTTTTTGCTCATTTTGGTATTTCACCTTTTTTTTTTTCAAATTCATGAGCAAGTTTATATTTTGCTGTCAGAGTATTCTGCTTCTCTAGTTAGTTTTCCTTTGACAGTTGGCATTGTTACAGACATACAGACTTTTAAAATTTTTGTTTCATTATAAACATAAAGCCTCCAATGCCAGCTTATTTTCCAATTTTTGTTTTATTCCACTAGTGTCTACTCTCATATGAAATATTTTTCTCCTGGTTCATCCTCTGTAATTCTGAGAAATATGAGAAATTCTATACATATAATAATTTAATTTGTTTGTGTATTCCTTTCTTTCAGCCTGTTCTAGTGCCAGCTCATACTGTAAATTCTCATGAGGTATTTCTTTTTCTGTGATTTAGGATTTACTTGCCAGAATGCAACGAAGCACCACTAAACAAGTTTTTCAGTATCATCTTAGTATGTCATCTACACAGAGTAGTTTCCTAAAAGAAATCAAAATAATTTTTTCCTTACATCAGAATTTTCTATTGCCCTCTGCAGAAACTATGAAAATTGTGGTAGCCATGAAATCATGTAGGACTCCATCATAACCTGTTTTTCATTCAGTCTCACAGGAATTTGTCTTTTCTGACTTCAGTTATCTGCAGCATAGTCATCCTTATCTGAGCTAGTCATCTGAACATCTATAGTTCATGGGGAAAATTGCCAAACCCGAGTTCATCTCTGCATGTCATCTGCAATAACATGGCATGAACTTCAGGTTTGAAGTATCATTGTTGTGACTGCACAGAGGATCCTAGCCTACATTGTGGATGTCTACATTATGTCTACAGAATTTCTTCTTCTTTCTCACGTCTGAGATATTCCACTGCTGCTCTTTTCATCTAGTTGAGCCTTGCGGCAGACTGCAGAATCTCACTTTTTGTTTCCTCAAACATGTTTGTGACACATGGCACCATTTCAGTGGCATCTGCCCCTCTGAAAGTGAGACAGTTCTAGTCTTCTCCAAACTGCTCCCTTCTGCAGAGACCACACTGACCCTCAGTTGCTCTCCAGGAACAATGCATGGAAGCAACACAGATGAGGTTTTTTACATCTCCTCCCTATTCTATCCTCTCACTGCCTCGGCCCATTCTGGGAAGTAATCAAGTCCACAATAACAGTGGTAGCCTACTGAGGGATATGTAAAACAAGCCATTATACTTTTCTCATTTAAAACTAAGTGGACTTGCTAAACTAATTTCCATCTTGACTTCATTTCAGACAGAAAAGCAAGGATGGGTGAAATGTTTTAATTATCAGGCCCACTACAGACGCTGCAGTACCAGGTAACAGGTGCACCTTCAGCTGATCAATATGCTGCTCTAGTTTTCTTTACATGAGCATCCCAGCCTTCAACCCCAATATAGACAGTCATCTTGAATGAACAGTTCAAATGTTTCTCCAGGGACTCTTTTCAGAGGCACAATAGAAAAGACAGCAGCATAAAACACTGGTCTTTTTCAGATAATATACTCTCTCTTTACATAATGCATTCTACGAGGTCCAATCATTATCTGCCAGGACCATCTATCTAGGATTATATTCCATAGCATTGATCTTTGGAGGATATATAGCTAGTGGGTTAATTACACAGTTAGATCATGTACTAATTAAAGAGACTCTGAAGCATTGACCTACTACTGGAAAACAAAAAACCAAACAAACAAACAAACAAAAAATATAGAAGGCAGATATTTAATATCAGACCTGCTGGAAGCTTCAGACATAATGAAGATCATAAAGAATGACTTCATTTGATGTTTTATGATGTACTATGGTGGGAGAATTAAATAGTCAAATGGTCTACGAAGCCTCTCGGGCTGCAATGAAGGGAAAAAAATATTAGAATTTTTATACTTAAGCAGAGGGAGAAACTGAAATCTATTGATAGATGTTTTGGCTTTGAAAGCTAAACCTAATGAAATACATTTTGAAAAGAAACTGGTATACAAGTATAGAAGTAAGAGACAAAAAAAAAAAGCCTACAGTGTGCAGGAAGATTGAGAATTCTTTGAAGCTTACAATGGATCTTTTATGAAGGAGGAATAAAGCTAACAACAGACTTCTATCTTATAAAATTAACCCAAATAGAATAGAGATCCAAAATGAAAAGGAATATATCAGATTCTTCTCCTACAGAAAGTGCTTACATTTTCAGTAGATCATTCTAGAGCAGGGAATCACACTCATCTGTAGGGATAGGTGACTGTGCTTGCATTGCCTTTTTTGGATACAGAAGTTGTGGATGGTATTTATACTAAAACATTATTTTGTTGGTATTTGAACCAGTCATAGACCTTTACAGCTCATGTTGACAGTTACTGCCATGTACAAGTACACACTAAATAATCTGTAATTAGTAATTAACCTTTTCTTTCAAATTATAGTACTGCTCTGAAAAAAATCATATCTAGAGGGTACAAATAACATTTGAGCCAACAACTCTGTGCCACGTGCTGGACAGCTTTCTACAGCAACACTGACTTTCAGATGCAAAACAGAAACACTGGGTGGAGGTGAATCATGAACATGAGCGGTGTGGCACCTTCTGAGAAAGTGGCAGCAGGGAGTACAGCTTGACAGGTCACATTTAAGATCCAGTTTAACAGCCAGGAAACACAAGATTTTTAATATTATCTAAAACAGGCAAAACTGCCTCCAGCATAGTCCTGGAATAAACATGAGCTTAGTTTTTGATATGTTGCAATCCTTTTTTCCTTCCAGACATTCCTATTGCAAGCTGGTAAATCTGACCTGCACAGAAACAGCATTTCTGATCCTGAAGGTGTGCACAGTGCATGCAAAATTTTTTCCATATTATCTACAAAAGCAACAAGTCTTTTAAAGTTCAGCATTAGATCTCCCATTTTGTGTGGGCTGCTTTGCAATTCATGCTATATTAGTTTTTGTGAAATCATTAAGTCTTTCATTAGTTAGAGAACGGGTAATGGAAAGCAGTAATTATATTAATGGTAAAATAAGAGGAAAAATCTTTTATCAAAACAGCAATTGCAAGCTCCAGTATATTTTAGCTCTTGGTGAGAACATGATTTAAGCCACCACATCACAGATGAGGACTTTAAGGAACTACCACCTTATATATTTCCTTCTACCACAATTAATTAGCTGCTTAAAACAAAACAAAATTTTCAATTCCTTCAAGTTTTAGAGTGCCCATTTTCTCATCCAGGAATATAAGACTAATATAAGGACTAATTTGAGACCTATTGCTTTATAAATATTTTTTTGGTAAGAGTAGAAGACAAATGCAGAGTCTTTTTAGAAGTGCATGGGAACAGGACAATTGACACAAGTGAGAATATAGGAAATTCTAATCAAATATTAGGAGGTTTGTTTTGTACGATAAGTGTGGGATGATTTAATGAGACCTGTTTTGAGCAGGGAATTCAACTGGATGAACTCTGGAGTAGTAACCTAAATTATGCTTCTGTAGTTCTAGCCCTGATTCAGGAAAAAATTGACCCTATACTTTCATCTGTCTCATAAGATAAAGCTCTTTATCTTGAGATAAATATTAGCTAATAATAAGGTGGACTGAAATCAGTGGGAAGATGGGCATATATTTTAGTATTCTGAACGGGGATAGCTTCTTCCATCAAGGCTCAGATACACAGGAAATTAAACTACATTGTGATAAATTTTCTTTATAAAGAATGAGGAGTCAGCACAAGTTCTGTTTCTTCCTGTCTCCTTTTTCCCACTTGTACAAAAAAAACACAAATAAAATTTCTTTATGTGGATCCTCATGAAGTTTTTCAGTTGGAACAGTCCTACAGAACAACACTTGAGTATATTCCCATATGGCTGCATTTCTTTCTTTCTTTTACTTATTTTTACTCTTAACTTGTTGCTACTATTCAGATGTAACACCAAAATTCCTAATTAACCTTTTGCATAATTAATAATTTTCAATTATGTTACAACATCCTTGATGTCTTTCAGGCTTGCTTTAATTTTTTCCCTTTAAATTATTAAAACTGTTGTTCAGTTTCCTTATTCCTCTGCCTTCCATCTCTCTTCTGAAGGAGCCAACCCAACAGAAAAATGTTTAACTTCATAAATATGAAAATTTCTACATTCTAACAGAATAATAGGATTTGTTTTAGAGAAAAAGCATACCTTTTTCACAACGAAGCACATATTACCTTTGTTGACATATTGAAATATATTTTTCCAGTTTTCCAGTTTCTCTGTGTGTGTGTAGAGTGAGATAAGCAGTGGTGAAAAGAAAGATAGAGAATCTGGTATAAGATACATAAAATTCATATTTTTATGTCTTCTTTTTTTTGTAACTACCATGTTTCCTCCGTAATATTTCTACTACAGATGGCAAATGAACCCAAATATGGAAATGTCATTTATTGCACTAAGTATCTGCTTGTGAACCTATTCTAATTTCCATATGTTCAAATTATTTCAAAATCACTAAGGAAAAATGAGCATGAACTTATACTCACAGAGAATCAGTACCAATCTTTCTGTTTGCTGTTACCCTGAAAGGGGGAGTGAGAGTGACCAGAGAGGGGATGGAAGCATATCTCAGGAGGGGAGGGTCTTCACCCCCCAGGACCAGAAACCCTGAGGCAGAACCAGACACGAAAGTCGATCATCCAGGAGACAGCAGGATTGCAAGGGAACTATGAAATCACATCATCTGCTTCCTAGATCTGGCCAGACTCAGCATCAAAGTCACAGCAGCACCAAGGCACAGGGGTCATGCACAGATTCCTCTGATTTCCCTGGTAAAGTAAGTAGCTAAAGCAGCCATGCAGGTGGGCTAGTGGGGGAGGCAGGGGGTGGCAGTGGGCAGACTCCACCTAGCCAATCTTAGTGTTAAACAATGCTGAGGATAGTACTGTAGAATTATACCCTTCTATTTGAAAGGAGTTCGCTCCTGAGTCATCAGTAACTTTTCAAATATTTTAAAATGTGAAAATTACTCGGCAAGTTTGCTAATGACTTCAAACTGAGACATGCAGTTGACACAACAGAAGAAAAGGAAGACATCTAGGCATTTTCTGGAGAAATTATAAGTGAAATTTACAGTTGTTTAATGTTTTACACAATTTTGTGTGCTTGTAGTTTCTTCAACAGAACAGACTAATAGCAAATTATATTTTCTCAATGGCACAATGAAAACACTGAAATAGTGTTGTGTTGTGCCGAAACAGCTTTTAGTCCATCTTTACCTCGGCAGGAGTGCTACCAACTCTTTCTCTGATTATTAAAAACACTGATTATTAAAAGCAGTGGCTGATATTTTTGTGTATTTTCTATACCTTTGCACATAGGATTCAATTTTAAATCCAAAACACATAGCCACCAGATTCACCTATTTTCTCCCTGTAATTATATTGCAGGAATGTCTAGACTGTGATGTCTGCCTACTTAGATACCAGAGATTAGATCCTGGCCTGGAGATTCCAGAACCCTTGGAGATACTGATAAAATGTCTTATTATTTCTGATGGTAGTGAGCAGAATGTCAGGAGATTAGTCTGATTAGTACAAAGAATAGTAGGAAAGGCTCATGGAACATGCTGACAGCACAAAGCTCAACTTTTAAGCCAGTCCAAGCAAGAGATTGGCTGTGTCAGGGAAATCCCACACGTGTGCACACATATGTGCACCATCAGCCAAGGACTTCTACATCCAGCTGCCAGTGCCAGGCACCAGTGAGAGGAGCCCCTAGAGATATGGAGGTGTGTTTTTCCAGCAGTTTCTGTTACCACTCTCCTGTCCACTGCCAATCAGTGTCCTGGCTCACCGATGTCAGAGAGCTGGCCAGGGAGCCGTACTCTGCACCAGCCAAAGTGAGATCATGTACTGCTGTAGCTGAGGTCCCCCATGTTACAAAGATCTGAAAATTTCTGCCCCTGGTGCTGTTTCTCTAACCCAGCCACACAAAGCTTCCAAGATTTATGATATGAGGCTAAGACTGCTCTCTCAATCCATTGCTGTTCCAGACCTCTGCTGGTACCAAAGCCTCACAACCCTGTGTTGAATGAAGACCTAATTTCCAGTCCATTTTAAAAATCATTAATGTTATTTACAGTGTTTCTTCTTCCCTGAAAGTACAACATGCTCTGTTTTATTCATTTTCAGTCTGTCTTCAATCTGCATTGTATTATTTCCATCTTTTAAAATATTTCTATTGTCTTTTTTCAAATACAAGCCCTCCATTCATAAAGAATAATTTAAAAACTTGCCTGTAGCTTTTCTCCCTGTAGCTTCTCTACTTTCCTTAACAGAAATTGGTTATTGTGATTGTCTGAGCTCTGATGAGCACACAGTACCATTAAAATCAGCCTCCAAGTAATCTGTAAAGGTTTTTTGTAAGATCAATAAATAATTTCTGGAGATAAGTTAAATAAATTGTACCTGCCTAGCAAGATAAAAAATCAGAGTATGTGAATAGGTGTTTTTATGTTTTATTTAAAGCAGTTTGTATCTGCTCCTAAATTCCAGCTTTAATATTCCATTTGATGCTTCAGAACTCCTAACTAGTCTATTTATGTATTAGAAGCCTGTGTTATAATCCAAATCCATAAAAATGTCAATCATTTGCTGTAACAGTCTGCTCCTTTTTCTTATCAGTTTTCTGTATTATTAGGTTGTAGATGCAATCAGACTTAATGCTTCTGGAGGTGTGTTTGTGATCTGCCTTCCTTCCCCACAGATCTGACAGTTTCATGGTCACTGATAAAAAGCAGATGTAAGATTTTACTCTGATCTGTTGGCAAATCTGCTCTGGCAGATTGACAGTCCAGGCAGTGTCCAACATTCTTGTGCAGGAAAAAAGAAAACAGCTGCTTATCAAGGATGTATTAGAGATGGGCACAAAGCAACGTGTTCACAGTCACGTGAGAAAGGAGAAAACCTTCATTGGCAAAGGGATTGTTTGCCTCCCACTACATATCTGGCCTACCCCTCTGCCTTCTGTGGTAACTGCTTCTTTTCAGACTCAAGGTTATAGAGGTGAGTGCCCAGAGTCAGCTACAACCATACTGTCAGTAGGGACTGTCTTGGTTTGGGAATACAGGTGTCTGCTAAGGAAGGCCAGAGCCTCCCCTGGAATAGAGAATGTAAACCCCCTCCCTCCGAATTGCTATAAAATTTAAATCAAGGGGCTCTCAGGCAAGAAATATGGGAGCAGGGATAACAGTCCTTTACTAGGGAAACAAACAAACAACAATAAAAATATAAAATAAACAAATGCAGTAGATTAAAACAACACAGACAGAGTCAGAACTCAACCTGACACCCGGTTGGTCAGGGTGTAGTCTCAGTCCAATTGGAATTGTGGCTGCAGTCTTCCTGGACTCAGTCCTCAGGTGTGGTTCTGTTGGAGCAGGAAAATCCGGTCGAAGGAACGGTGAAGATCTTCCTCTGCTGATCCAGTTGAAAAGGGGGAGTTCTCTTTCTGAGCAAAACTCAGCAAGAGCTGTTCTGTCTCTCCAGATTCCCAGCTATATCTGTGTAGGAATGTTTGGCTCCTCCCTCTGGGCAGAGCATCTCACAATGGGATGTTAAAGTTCTTATCAGTCATGCATTGACATTCAATAGCCTGTTATCAGCAGATGTCTCCCTGGAGGGAGGAGTGGTTGTGGAAGAGATAAGGAAAACTGCCCACTTAACAGAAGACAACTGCCATACAGATGGTAAATAGAATAGTATTGATTTCACAATCCATGACAGGGACACAACTTGAACATGAGCTGGTTTTCCTCACCTGGAGAGTCAGCTGGCTCCCTCAAAGCTGGAACTGAGGTGCCAGCCAGCAGTTTGGTGTGTGAGGGATCAGCTGGGCTACGCTAAAGAGCGGGTATCGTCTGTGTGGGTTTGTTATCTCTGTCCTCTTTGGTATATCTTACTGATTTCTAGGTTCTGTAAATATAACAGATGGATTTCTTACCAGATGTCATTCCCATTTATGCCATGGCAACTTGAAAGATGAGAAATAAAATGTCCCCCCATGAAGCTAAAGCTTCCATAAACAAATACTACCAAACCCATGCCAAAATGCTGTCATAGCAAGGGGAGGCTTGAAATTCAAGACTGTGTCTTCTAAGTGCTTGCTAATTCAATAGTGGGTTAAAAACCTCTTGAAAAGTAAAATTCTGGCCAGATGCATGAAAATAATTCATTTCTTAATTCCCACTTTTCAGATTTGAAGAAATGTTAATTTATTTGGGGTAAATATAGTCAGAGTAGCTCCATTTTTCTTAAAGAATAGGTGACAAGCTAACATCTTTGTCTCATCCTTCCCTTATCAACACCAAGATACAGAAAACCAGACTATTGGTAACTGTGGTTAGGGTACTGTATACAAACATATATGAGGAAAATAAAGATGTACCATGTTTTGAGGGGATGTCTCCATAGAGGGGCACCAGAGGACCTGGCAGGGCATGAGGCTTTGAGGGAATGAACATTGCACAGGGCACTACAGGGTGTACACTAGTAAAGGTCAGATATCCTCAGGCAGGGTGTCCCAGCCTGCCTCCAGTGATGCAGGGAGGGTGAGGTGAAAGATCAGGTCTTCCTTGGTTTTGCAGCTAGATCACAGAAATGCATCTGAACATCAGCCCTATCTTAAAAGACCTGAAATATTTTGCTACTCTTTTCCTCAACTGAAAATTTAGTGTTATTTTCCATGTATAAACTATAAAAAGATTGAGATACTCCATACAATAAGTAATGGAATGCTTCAAGTAAAGTACTACATAAGTTAAATGTCTTATAAATATCAGTGCTGCACTCATCAGTTTCATTGGCCCTCAATCTTACCCTGCAAACTTGAAGAGAATAAATTATTTTATGCAGAAATGTAGATCACAATGTCGCACAATTAATTATTCCTCAGATTAAGAATTTCATCTCCCTGAGATGAAACTGCAGAGGCTTCTGTTTGTAAGATTTTGAGATTCATCTCAGCATTTCTGTGGTCTCTTGTTAATGGTAATCCAGTAGCATGCTAGACATTTTCCAAGCAGAACTCCAGGGACGGTTTAGTCATAAAATATTGTTTTAAAATCTTTCTGTTGCAAACAAATTTTCAGTTACCCAGATTATTAGGCTCTGTTTGTTTCTTGAATGTTCATATTTGTTCAATATTTGAGGCACTGCCATAGAGCACAAGTGAAATGCTCAGTGCCACTGTCACTGTAAAAGCGTGCATCTCTTCAAACGAGGTAGATCAGAGTTCATCATCTTGAAGAGCTCTCCTGAAAGAGTCCTAACTTAGCAGAGACACAGAGGTGTCAAAAGTGCTGAGAGCTCTCTAGGGGATAAAGATTTCCCGTATTTACCTGTGAATTCCAAGCTAGAAAAGAGCTTTCAGGTTTGCAGAAGCTTGTTAATATTTGTGTGTTGGTGACTTTGTGCGTGTGTTTGTGTGTGGGGTGTGTGTGAGAGACAGTGTGAGAATGTGCGTGAGAGGGCCCACAAGCATTGAAGCAGTGAAAGGAACCATTTGTGATTAGGAAAAAAGAGAAATGCTATGCTCTGCTCTGTTGCACTTTTCAGATATGCCAGAGATTCAAAAAGGTCATTGCCAAGAACTGTTTCCTCTGTTGCAGACACACAGTAAATGTGTGAAGTGGCCCCGAGGGCAAAGCTGATAAGACTTAGTACAAACATGTTTGAACTGGGGGGTTTTCTTTCTTTTTTTTTTTTTTTTTTTTCCTTTTTTTTGTTCAGTCCTGTAATAAAGCTGTTAGTCACAGCCATTTGCAGGCAAAACTGTGTTTTTAAAGCAGAAGGTATGAGATCTTAAAAACGGGGATAAGACCAATGGAGGAAAGTTGCTTGAGGAAATGGATCTGTCAGCTGACACAGGGAAAAATCACGAAATAAAAGTTGAAGCTGAGTATTTCTGCCTTCTCAGGGAAAGGCAAGGGCCAAGTTTTGAACATCCACAGGCAAAGCTCTATCCTTAATCTTTCTGTTAGGTGTTAGCAGGATCACAGAAAACATTAGCAGTATTAATAAACAGGACATACAACATAAAAGTGCTACAGTTTGATCACCATCTTTAACTTCCTTTAACCTCACTGCACATTTCTTTGTTTGTCTTTGTAGTTCACACAGAGAAACAATGTTTCTGTGGTTCTGAGCACCAAATCTGTATTTCAAACATGAAAAGCTGCACTTGTAAGGAAGAACATAGCAAGACTTCCTAGCTGAATGAGATTTAGACATTGTGACATGCTATGTCATATCCCTGTACCATCCAAAAATTGATCCTCATTACAGTTTGTCTCTCAATATGCACATTAAAATTATTTTGTTTATTTTTTTTGGATTTTGCTTTGTTTTGTTTTCTTAATCAGTATTACTTCTCCAATGTCCTGAGATTGCCAGGTGGTCCTTTCATCTTTTCCCAGGGATTTTTTGATACTCTTCTCCAGGTAATCCAGTTACAGCTATGTAGGTGAAAAAAATTGGCCTCACTAAAAGTCACAATGATTCAGCTGCCCCCCTTCCAACCATATTTTCAGAGAATAAAATATAGGTTTTTCCTGGTTTTTCTTCTGGATTATTCCCATTCAAGAAACTTAATGCATCATGCTATTCCTCAAAGTTTTTAGAGAAGGTCAAATGATATGCTAGGCAGGAAGGTGATACTGGCTCATTAAATGTCATTTTTCTACCACTGGGTTAATTTCTCCTGACCAGCTGTCTGAGTGAGTCTATCTAGTTTCTGACTAGCTCTTCTGTGTCTCCCAAAGCTTGTTCTAGAAACTGTCCAAGTAGTGACCTACTACATAGTTTCTTTTTTCCTGGGCTGTGCAGTTAATGTAACATTATTCTGGTTGATAGCAGCTCTCTCTCCTTAGTAGAACTGACTGAAATTTATTGCAGATGCTGAGTTACACAGCAGACCTTCTTGGTTATCACCTTTTGAAGCATCAGCAGTTTCATTTTATCACAGAAGCATCACTTTCACTGGGTTAGATATGCTTGCACAGCTACTCTGACCAGTTAATGCTGGGGATATGGCTAAAGCTCCTGGGAGTCACATACCTAAACCCAAATTTGACTAAAACAGCTCACAGACATAAAGGAAACTTTTATTTCTTATCTGAGTAACCTTCTAGCCCTCAGGTTCTGAAATTTCCAGCTTCTTAAAATGTGTTCTGCATGTCTCCTATGTTAGTTTTCAGAGAGTAAACTGTTGTGGTCACTTAAGCCAGAGCTAGGTTAAGACCCCAAAGGAAAATATCACATAGGAGTTCTTGTCAATGGAATTATTGTGCACATATCTCTGCTGCAACACTTAACAAGTTAGACAAGTATTTTAACAAACAATACTCACATTTTAGATTATAGTCAATCATGTATTCAAAGGCAAGTGTAATTCTGCTGTGATGATTTGGAACAATGAATGCTTTTAAGCACTCAAACATGCTAATAGCATTTTGCTTTTATTCATTTTACATCTGCTTATGGGATATATGCTATCATACTTCACAGAAGCTGTTATATTAATGCACATTTAATGAATGTTTACTGCTGCACACAGCAGCTTGGAATTTTAGTTCCCATTATTTCTGGTAGGTGTTTGAAATAATTTTATGCTGTTGGGAAAGGCCTTGATCTGCAGACCTGCCCTTGAGAGGAAGCATGGGGAAACCTCAGGTGATGATACAAACCTACTAGGGTGAATTAAATCTTAGATTGTTTTTTTTCTAGAGGACTTTTAAAAGTAGCTTACAACAAGGCATTGTCAGGCAGTGTCTAGTTTTAAAAATGTCCAGGAAAGCATCTTGCATAATCTCCTGAGAAGGGGTAGCCTATAGATTAGATACAAAACTATCTTCTAGACACAGCACTTCAAATTTTAGTTCTTTACAATCTGGAATATATTCCACCTAGAGCAGAGATGTGCTTTCTTATACATTTGCATCTGAAAGGTAAGACTTTGCTTAAAGCTATTAAACAAAAATATCCAATTTCCACTAAAAACTGAATTACAAGTTGTAATAGAGAAAGCACATGTGAATGAACAGGTGTTGAAGGATAAATAGCAAAATATCTTCCTATGAACTGCTACTCACCCACACTTGACGAAAATCAGATTTAATATGGGGGAAAAAATAGAGAAAGACTTATGTGTACTTATGAAAGACTGACTTTCCCATATCCAGATACCATGTGGGGCCAGGAGTCATGAATTATGAGATATATGCCCAAGCCTGCTGTCAGCATAATAAAACAAGATGGGAGAGGATGTGAGTAGGAGAGAAGAAGGGAAAGGAACAGTAAGCCTGTACTGATGGCACCAGGTAGAGGCAGAGTTAATATCAGCAATTTCTAGTGAGTTACAGCAACCTCAACATGGAGTTCTTTGTGTAAAGGAAGTTACAACAAAGGTGGTGCCCCTATGTCTGTATTACTATTTGGTGGAGCAAATAGTAATACAGACATAGGGAGTAGACATGAGCATATTTATTGCTGATCTGCATTAGTAGCCAATTGTCTCACACTTTGATTTTCAGTGTAGGTGAGTTTTATTATTCTGAGGAAAGTTTAGAAATAAGAAATGGCTTATGAGATTTGTTTTAACACATTTTGTTACTCTAATGTGGTTTGACATTGCTGCTAGAAAGCAGCACCCTTAGCCTGTTGGTTTATGATCTCAGTATTTTGAAAGAGTCATTAAGCTCACATAATTATCTTTTTCAAGCAAGCTAAGGTGAAAAGTAAGTAACTGCAGCTGAAAGCAGTCACTTTTTATTTCAATCAAACTTTTTACTGTGTGCTTACTTAACTTAAGCATTTGCAATCCTTTCACAGTCCTCTGAGAGCCTGATTGATTGTGATGTGGCTCCTGGATCAATACCTCTGTAGCATACCAAAGAGTTGCCAGAGCAAGCTGTGCAACTGCTTTATGGAAAGCAATCTGTCACTTCTCTCTGTCATGCAGATATGCTAATTCAGCTCTTTATCTGGATGCAAAGCATTTTCTCTAAGAGTGATATCTGTGTGTATGCAAAGTGCTTTCATTGACATATGTTTTCTGAATACCTGAGTACTTACTGGACAAAGTACATTCAATACCAAAATGGGAACCACAAGTAGTGTATTTTAATATAGTCTCCAGCTGATTAAAAAAAAGTTCTCCAGATTCTGGATACTATATTGCATCTTAGCTTGCACCTCAGATGCAGAATAACTATTTCAGCTATTAACCATGTTAACCTAAGTTATTAACCATTGCTTGAAGAACCAGCCTTGCATAACCACTCCCTGTGGTTTCCTGCTTCATATAAGAGAGGGTTTTGTCCTGTTACCTCATGATAAAACATGTTTTCAAAAGTTTCAGTAAATAATAGTAGTATTTTGTTCTTGGAAAAAGGAAGGAGAGAGCTGAAGTTTTCCTTATTACCTGTGGGAATCCATTAGTCCTTTCTTTAGAAGCTTTACAAGGCTTGGTAAGAAGAGCTAGTGAGCAAAGAAAAACTCGGAAGTCATCTTCTTCACAGAGTGACTTACTACTACTAAGAAATATTCTATTTCTATTTCTCTTAAGGCTTGATCTTTCATATCCACCTGAACTGTCTCATAATCAAACCCAAGAAGGAGCAAATTAATGCAAATATTAGAGATTTGATCTGTATTGTGCAAGGTGGAATGTACCTCCTGCGAATCCTAAAGAAAAACAGAATGATTTATTAAAGGTCAACACCACATGCAAGTTAGAAAATGTTTACTGTGGACTAACTTAGCAATGGGACTTCAAAGGTAAAGATGCACAGGGCAGATTTATGAATGGCATTGCAGCAGAATGCTACTGCAACAGCAGCCATGCCTACCAATTTTGTCTCAGTTTTTAACTACAATGCAATGCAAGGTTGTTATGTTACTGACATTTTTAAAGCATTTCTCTTTTGGGCCATTGTGTATACTGAAATGGAAGTCTGAAACACATTTTTAAATAAAAATATATATGGCTATGGCAATTATTTTGGTACCCCCATTTCTTTGCTGTGGTAAAGCAAAAAAATTAAAAGTACTAGTTTCAAGTTCTGATGGACTAAAAGGTCTCTCTTGCAATGATGCCTACATTTTATAATTATGTGTATTCAAGAAAAATATCTTTATTTGGCTCATCAAAATTATTACAGAACCAAGTAATCACCTTTTTTTCTTGCAGGACACAGTTTCAAGAAAAGCTTCTAGTTGCCTAATGGCTAACAAGTGTTTAAATTAGATATTAAAACTTACTACATAAAACTGGAACATAAAATTTCTTTATGAGTATAATACTGTTAGCATAAATCAAATTTAAGTTTAGACACAGAGGAATAAAGACATTTTTAGAGCACCCACATACAATATTTAGGTTAACATATTAAAATGTGTTTGGTTACAGCAGCAGGAAGTTTAAATCATTCCTGTAGCAGCATCAGCAACAGCAGCAGCAGATGCTTTCGACCAGAGGAAAAGCAAATACTCTCAACTGATGTTCAAATAGTGAATACAAGATCAAGGTAATTCTCAGGAATATACAAACCTGTTTGAGCACCTGCATAAACATGTGTAAGGTTCAATTCAATTATAGTTTCTTTCAGAACTGGGGGCAAGGTTTTGTGTTTGTATTGCTAACTGCACTTAATAGTCATGCAAAATAACTTGAAAATTAGATTACTTAGAAAAACTCCATTTCAGTAACTGCTTAAAAAAGGTGCTATATAAAATGGACACATGCAAAACCAGCAATTCATAGGGTTTCAATTTAATGAAACTTACAAGAGCACTTGTATCTTATTGTACCTACATCATTAGTTGAACTGTTCAAACAGAAGGCAAAGGTAGAGCTTAAAATTAGAATGTAAAGTCTGGTAATAAACAAATCTTGGTCCAGTATGTTTATTTCTTTAAACACTGACCTCTCAAAGAGTACAGTAGTCTTTCACCAGTCCAGATCAACACTGGCAAAGCCAAATTTAGGCCCTTGGAGTTTGATCATGAAATGATTGTTTAGAGCTATCTTGTTACTGAATCATTCCTTTTTTTTTTTCGTTAGTAAATGCTTCATTTTGAGAACACTTTATTTTTTTGACAGTGTTTATCTTTCTAGCTCTCATAAGGGGAAAAATATGAAGTATCTTCCCTGCTTTGGGTGATGATAGATTCAAGAAGATTGCTGCTGCCAACAACAGCTCTAGAATAAAAAGTAAATGACTTAATTATTAAGATTAGGTGATTTGTAAACAGCCACTACAAAGGAACATGAGCATGTGAAAATATGTATAAAGCAGAAACCACTTTAACTAACTGTATCCTACATCACATCAACCCAACTGAAAACATGTCATGTGCCTATGTCTATGCCTCCTCTTAAAGATTTCATTTTGAGGAAAGAGGACAATTTTGCCTATGGTGTGTGCAGCTCCTAATGAGGCCGGCCAAAAATCTGTAATCTCACTACAGATCAAGACTGAATGTTAAAGTGTCTAGTGGTAAATGGTGTATTTTTCTGCATGGGTAAAAAAAGCAGAAAAGCACAGGAGCTCTTCCTAGGTAACACCCCTTCAGAACACTGAGTGCAGTCTCTATNAGCACTCAGGACTTACTAGCAGTACAAGAAAGTTCTGACTAAACTTAATTTCCTTGATATTACTCAGCCTGAGGACAATTTTGCCTGTGGGGTGTGCAACTCCTAATGAGGCTGGCCAAAAAATCTGCAATCTCACTACAGATCAAGACTGAATGTTGAAGTGGCTAGTGGTAAATGGTGTCTTGTTCTGCACGGGTAAAAAAAGCAGAGTTCTTCCTAGGTAACACCTATCCAGAACACTGAGTGCAGTCTCTATAACAAAAAGCCAAAGTATTTCAAATTCTGACCATTTGAAAATATACTCCTCTGAAGGGTAGGGGGTAACCACAGATCCCTGTGACAGTCCAGTTTTAAAATGTTACAGTTTCCTTTAACTCTGGAAATTGCTGAGAGGGGGTGTGGCAGTCATCACCCTGAGCTGGACAGCAGTGCCTGTCATCTCACAGCTAAATGAAAGAGGAGGGATTTGAACCCTTCCTGTGTCTTAGGCTGGAAGATGTAGCTGNAACCACTTTAACTAACTGTATCCTACATCACATCAACCCAACTGAAAACATGTCATGTGCCTATGTCTATGCCTCCTCTTAAAGATTTCATTTTGAGGAAAGAGGACAATTTTGCCTATGGTGTGTGCAGCTCCTAATGAGGCCGGCCAAAAATCTGTAATCTCACTACAGATCAAGACTGAATGTTAAAGTGTCTAGTGGTAAATGGTGTATTTTTCTGCATGGGTAAAAAAAGCAGAAAAGCACAGGAGCTCTTCCTAGGTAACACCCCTTCAGAACACTGAGTGCAGTCTCTATAACAAAAAGCCAAAGTATTTCAAATTCTGACCATTTGAAAATATACTCCTCTGAAGGGTAGGGGGTAACCACAGATCCCTGTGACAGTCCAGTTTTAAAATGTTACAGTTTCCTTTAACTCTGGAAATTGCTGAGAGGGGGTGTGGCAGTCATCACCCTGAGCTGGACAGCAGTGCCTGTCATCGCACAGCTAAATGAAAGAGGAGGGATTTGAACCCTTCCTGTGTCTTAGGCTGGAAGATGTAGCTGGAGGTGTGTATTCTATTACCATCTGTAATAGAGGGGTGGGACAGTTCTCTTCTGTGAATTGGGCAGTTTACTTTATCTCTTCCAGAACCAATCTTCCCTCCGGGGAGATACCTTCTGTTAATGGGCCCTGGAGTGTCACGCATGATGATAAAATTACATCATCCCATTGTGAGAAGTTCTGTCCAGAGGGAGGAGCCAAGCATTCCTAACTGGATATATACAGATTTTGGGACTCCACAGTCACATTTCTCCCACTGGATTCCCAGAGGAGCAGCTTTTCTTCTCCACTGGATTCCCAGAGGAATACCAGGCCCATCTACACTACCACTGGACCTTCGAAGGAAAACTACACCACCCTTCTATAGGATCACTGCTCCAACAGAACCACATCTGCCACTCCAGGAGGACTGCAGCCACCATTCAATCAGACTGCTACCAACATCCTGACCAAGAGAATGTCAGGTCGTATTCTGACTCTGTCAGTGGGCTTTTTTTGTACTATTGCATTTGTGCTTTTAACTTTCCCGTTAAAGAACCGTTATTCCTACTCCCATATCTTTGCCTGAGAGCCCCTTAATTTCAAAATTATAATAATTCAGAGGGAGAGGGTTTACATTCTCTACTTCATTCTCTACTTCAAGGGAGGCTCCTTGCCTTCCTTAGCAGACAGCTGTCTTTTCAAACCAAGACTACCTGCTCTACGCCCTGGCCCTCGTGAGTCTCACAACAGTCGTGTCTGCCAGTGAAAAAAGAAACATTGGCAGATAATGAGAAAGAGAAGTGTCCATTTTCCATCTTAAGGGCTAGGGGTTTCGCTTTCATGATACAAAACTACATGGATGGGTTAAGATAAATTTAAGGTAAATTCAGTTCCTAATAGCTGATACTCCAGTGCTCCCAAAGCTCATTTAAGGAGCTAAGCAATTCTTCCCTACAGTTTATTACAATGCCTGAGTACTCTGCAGAAACAATTTCTCATTCACTTATAGAATGAGATGTCATTGGCATTACTTTTATTTAATCTTCAATAGTACTTTAATTGTGCTTTTCAGTTGCAACAATAGACTTTCAGTTGCAAGAAAGAGGGAACACAGAACTAGAAAATCTTCAAGAGACCTCTAATTTGGCAAATCAATGACCAGCACGTATTTTTAGATGTGTGGTTTTAAGTATTCAGGACTGAAAATGTGGCCCTATGATTTATGGCTCTCTCAGAAGAGATCTATCTGAAATTAGGGTAAATAATGTCCTGGAAAAAATGTGAAATACTTTGTGACAGGACCTAAATTCAGCCACAGCCTTGAGATGAACATGCCTGCTATTTTTCTTAAGGAGAATATGTCAAAGGGAACACAAGATAGAAAAGCTTTCTGAGCACAGCAAGTTTCTGATCAATTGGCAGATCAAAATAAAATGCTTTGGGAACACATACATCCCTCACAGCCAGTGTGACCTTGCAGGTTGCTCCAAACTTAATCTCTGTCCAGGAAATTCCAGTGGCATTTGGTGTTGCAGGAGGAAATAGCATCCCCACAGGGTCCATAGGAAGCATCTGTCTTTTCTACGCCTTGGAATCATGACTCTGAGTGTTTTCCACTCCCATCTAGAGTTTCCCTCCCATGTCCTCTCTTGCCTCTTCCTACCCAGCAACCTAGATGTTCACACATACACACTCTGGCATGCACTTTGCCATGGCTAATTCATTCACCTGTGGAGGAATTATGCTATATAAACCCAATAATAGTGATTGCTTCTTCTGGAGAGAAGATTCCTAATAAAGGCTCCTGATCATTACACACATGATTGGCTAGATTAATAAAGACATGCACAGTCATCATTGTATATTCAAATTTCCTTTAATTCCGTAATTTCATAGCTCAGTAATGATGCCACTGAGTTAAAATAAGCCAACAGTTCTGTTTTATTTAATCCTCTAAAGGTTTTACTTGCATGTGGCAGAGAGATGTTTCTTTCAGAATGCCTGAAGAATACTGTGCAGTGGTTGTGTACATACAGGGTGTGATAGAGCAAAATTATATCTTAATTAAGTGATGATTATTGTCTCAGAAGTTTCTGAAGGCAAAAAATAGTAACAAGCATGCACAGTTGATAACAAATAGTTTAAATACTTGCTGTTGCTTTAATTTAAGAGTTCACTGAGGGGAAGAGGGATTTTAAAGCTGCTACTATGAAACAGCCCCGAACCCCAAATGCTTTGAAGGAGATGATCTCACAACTTACAAGAGTCAGTTAACTTCTTTACATATTTCTAATATATGTGTCTGTAATTTTAGGTTCTGCATGAATTACAAAGCTTTGGCTAGATCTGAGAATGTGATTTTCTGGTTTTGTTGTTTGTTTGTTTTTTTTTTAATTCTCATGCAGTTCTCTACAAGCAATTTTTTAAATCATCTAATAAATGTTGTGATATTAAAGCCTGTGGAAAATCAACTTCTTTCAGCTCATTTATGTATAATAATTACTTTTAGCTTCAGCTGATTGTAGCAGCCTCTGACAAAGAATAGATGGTGGAGACATTCAGATTTAGAGATTTTATTCAGGGCTGTATAGAATACTGAAGCCTGGAGTCTGGGTTAGAAGTCTGAAGCAAAATTTAAATGATTGTCAGATTTGTTTTTAAAATATGCTTCATTATCTCTAATGTGGTTACCTACATCTTCTTACCTGAGATGGCAAATTGTGGTGAGAAAAAAAGTGGTCATTTACTTAAAAACTTAGTTTGAAGCTAGCTTAAAATAAATCATTTTTTTCTTCTTTTTCTATCAATAAGCACTCTAATTCCAATTAACTTCAGAAACTTAACTTTAGAAAGAAAACCCAACACAATAGTAACTTATGAATAAATCATAAGGTCTGATCCTGCACATCTTGTTCTGGTGAATTGTCAGGAGTAGTTGTGTAAGTCCTGATAATTTGTGGAACAGGGCTTCCTTATATATGGGAGAAAAAAAACCAAAATCTATTTCTGGTAGCAGAAGTGCATCATACCTTTTTTTAGAAAAAATCCCACATTTTATCAATCTTCAGATTTTTAAATTTCCATAAAATGATGAGCTGTTTCTGGCTTCACATCCTGAACTCAAGAAAGCCACTGATCAAGGATGGACCCATTGGTTTCTTCTTAAACCAGATTTTTGTCTAAGTAGTAAAAGGAAGAGATACTTTAGAAAGGCATCTGTTTCTCATTAGGAACAACACAAAACTTTTGGAAGTTTTCAAAAACAGAAAATGAATGAAAGGGAAAGAAGGAAGGCTGAAAAAAAGTTAACTTTTTTATTGAAGTGATTATATATTTTTTAATTATTTGAGTAGTCAATTGAAAGGGAAATTGGAGAAAGGATGAAAAAGAAGTCGTGTTTGTCTAGTCTAAAGTATAATTTTTTTGTCAGAACGAGTTAAGTAATGATAAGAAGTGTAAATATTAGAGCTGAGAATCCTAACCAGTGAAAACTTGAGGAGAATGAATTTTCACAAAAAAGAAAAAGAAAAAAAAAATTGTTTCACCCAAAATTTTACTAAAATAAACATTGTAGCATCTTTTGGACATATAGGGATATCATTAATTCCATGTTACTTCATGCAGTTTTTTGTATGAGAGCTTTCATAGAATTTTCAAATAGTCCTAAAAATCTAGCTTAAAAAAATATCTCTACTATCAATTATAGAAAATAATATTTTTTATCATAACCTGGGCTTAATCAGAATTATTCTTAGCATCTGCAGACAGTTTAAAAATACACCAATCCCAAGTATTTTGCATCAGGTCTAAATCATGTTTAATCCTCTTCAGTCTCTTCACAGACGAGGGCAAAGGCTGAGAATGTTACTTTCCAAAGACACAGCACAGGTCTACACAATTTCACTCTCTTTTTTAGAGGCAAAAGTAGCTTCAGATCTAAAACAAGTTACCATGGACTAGTATCAGTCAAATTAATAATAACGGGAAGTTTAGTGAAGTCAAAACAGAATTTTTAAGGCAAATGATAATTTTGAGGTAGTCAAGAATTTAATCTCAGGATGCATGATAGAACTATACATTCTGAAAATTACATTATTCTAATAAAACACTATCATAATCAAAACAACTATAAATATTTAAAATAAAACAATATAACTTTTTTACTGCCTAAAGAAATGGAACCAGGAGGCAACAACAGTAGTCTAGCCTACATAAACAAGTTAATATGATTTGTTCTTTGGATCTGGTACAGACATGGTCCATGCCTACACTAACATCAAGCCACATCCTGGAAGCCAGCTGTTCTGCCACTTTTGTAACTCTTTAATTCTTGAGTAAATGATGATGTAGCCCTGAGGAGCTGCTTCACAGTTTAAGAGCAGTTGATATGCTTTCATATTCACTGAGTTTAAACAATTTTTGTTTTCTCATCTTAAAAAGAAAACTATGCAAATAGCAATCATTATTGTTACTGTCCACAGTTTATCCTTTTTTCCTGGAGGCAGCTGGTTTGCATAAACCAGAAATGTGGAAGTTGGTTGTCTCCTCAGTTTCCTTCCTGTTAAGGCTGCTTCCCCCACTTTATTCCCAATGCCACCTCTAATTATTTCATAGGCAAGCAAGCCATTAATTTCCAGCAGAAATCTGTGAATTAGTAAAAAGGTTTGCATTACTTTTGTCTCATTAAGTAAATTATTTTCTTTTGTTGCCCATTTTAATTGAACTAACTTCTCTTCTTAGTCTTGAAATCTTGCAAATACATCAATATTTTGATGTATTTGGAAGATTTTTTTTTTTTTACTAATTTACCATTTATTGAAATAAGAACTATTATCCTACATTTATTTGTCTTTTTCAATTAATGGCCTTTCAAGTCTTTCAAGAGACACTGTCCTTTTAGCTCTCTTTTCTTAGTCAAACTTGTAGAATATCTAAAAAAAAAAAAAAAATGAAAAATTTTACCGCAAGTGTATGCAGAATATTTATCATTAATTTAGAAAATATGATCTCAAACTATGCTCATGGGATTTTAGTTGAAAGTGAGTTCAAAATATAAAAATAAAATTTCCTCTTATTTTATAATTGTGGTGTAAGTGGGTTCTGGTGCTGTGCCCATGTGAATGCCCAGTGCACACTTAACTCTTTGAGGGGCTCAGGACATCCCCAGTCAGTCTTGTGCATAAGTGAGATAATAAATCAGCTTGAGGCAATGGACCAACATGAAAACTGACTGACCCATCATAATTAAACATTCAGTTGATGTTTACAGAAGCCCTACAGTTGGTAGTTCTGAATGCTTGCATCTATTGCCCCACAGCACCTTCCCCTGTGTCTGGCCCAATTTGTTCTCCTAGATGTGCCGATTAACATCCATGGTGGGAGTGTCCCAAAGTGTCCCATCCATGGAGTGTCCCAAAGTGTCCCATCCATGGTGTGTCCCATAGTGTCACNATCCATGGTGTGTCCCAAAGTGTCACTACTGCAGAAGTGTTGGATTGTGCACAGATGAGACATTTCTAAAAGTCAGCAGAAACTGCTCCAGCAGAAATGGTCACTGTCCTTAAGAGGTGCTTTGTGTGTAATTAGGATGTACCCACAGCAATGAGATGTATCCATGCAATGACATGCACTGGGATGGTCACGCAGCATCATGGTCAGCTGACTTGTAAGGACAGGACAAAATGTCAGTTTGAGAAGTCTCTCTGGATTCAGCTGAATGCTGCACTGTGAGGATCCCCTTGACTGAAACACCTGTCACCACTAGACAGACATCAGTCATTCTGATTTAGAGATCTGGTTCTCCATGCAAGTGTTTCCTTATTCCAAGATTCCAATAAATTACTTTTTTTTTTTCCTTTTAAAAAATACTTTGTCCAAATGTCTCTGTAATAGGGCCAGAGTTGGAAGACAATATATTATATAAATAAATAAAATTGCATTTCCTATTTTTGCCATGTGTTTTGTCAGTTCTGTTGCCTCCTAATGGCAGATTTCTCTGCCAGGAGGCAGGTTTCTCCCTTTTTCCAGTGAATTTTTTTAATTCCTCTTGCGGATGAGGTTTCATGGAAGGTAATATTTTCAGGCTGCAGCAGAACACATGGGGTATGGAAATAGTTCTGCAGCAATTACAGTTAATTGCAGCTAATTCTTAACTGTTTTATGATGGATTTTCCCTTCAGAAGGTTTTATCATTGGACTCCTAAGACTGGAGACAGTTGATTCTCATGAAACAGCATGAGCTGATCCTCAAGAGCAGTAGCAACATGGAGAGAACTCCTGGTTTCAGTGTGTCAGTGCAGAATTGCTTCAAATGCAGTTGCTCACACCTTTTTCCTGTAAAAGAGCAAGATCTTCCCTCATAACATTAAGTAAGAGATGAACCTCATGAACAGGCATGGATTTGTGACACCGATTCTCCCTTGGACAGGTGAAGTGTTTGCTTCCATGTTATGTCTTTGTGTCCCCATGGCACAATTCTCCCTTCTCTCTTGATAGCAGGCTGGGCCATCACCTCTTCATAAAGTTAATAAGAATACTGCTCTTCACTAACTGTTTTCAACCCTTCTCTGATGCTTCCAGGATACTCTGTGGCTCTTGTTTCACAAATCTCAACATCAGAGCACTGAGTAATTCTTAAATTTAAGTGCTGGGGCATGTGGTGAGCTGCCTGTTTCAGGCTTCCTTAGATAAGGTACTTCACCAGTTTTCCTTTGTTCAGTGACTAGAGGGACTAATATTTTTCTCCAAGGAAAAAAGGTACATGGCAAGTAATCTACTTACTCCTCCTTCAGATGTTAATTGGAAAGGGGGAAGTGCTTCCAGGGAAATGATGGTATCAATGCTTAGTGTTCAGGGCTTCCTTATCCTTGGGAAAAAGTCTCAAATGATTTCTCAGAGGATTTGGTTCACTGTTGCTCCAAGTTCTCTTGATGACATGTCCCATTTTTTAACAAAAAGATGGGCATTTTCTCTCCAAACATTTTCCCTTTTATATTTCTTATTTAATGAGGCCTCACAGGTATGTAATATATTTTCAGGATTACTTCTCCTTTTTGGGTAGCTGTGAAGTCCATATCTACTTCAAAGGGTTTTATGAAAAAGCTGCCTATGATTTTCTAATTTTTTATAACAACTGTTTCTTGCAAATATCAAATTAATAGCGACTGTTTAATCCTTCTCCATTTGTTTTGTTACACTGCCATGGCATTTTAGTTTACTTGAAGCTGTTCCACTAACTTCTTAGTTTCTTGTGCTGTCATCTGGTATTCACTCACAACCACTGAGGTCCAGAGAAGTCTTTCATTTAATGTCCCTTAAAACAAGTCCTCTTTATTTAGCACGAGTCTACGGCCTGGCACACCACCACTGACGCAAGTCTGGTAAAATGCATTTCCCTAAAAAATTTTTACCTTAAAAAACATTCATTTCCAAATTATTCTTGATTTATCTCCACCATCAGTTCTGTCAACTAAACCTTGCAGGAGAGACCTGTGTCTCATTCAGCACAACTTTGGGCAAAACATAGTGGAACCAACAGCCGGGGTATCACATTCCCTCTGCTTATGTATAAATACAATGGAAGTAAGAAGGCAGGGCACCTAAACCTAGTCAAGTCAATGTTTGGCAAAAGGTAGTTCTTTGAACAAAGTTCTTCAGTCTATGTTTTAAACTGTTTTCCTATGTGGATTACTATTTAATAAAGTGATGGAGAAATTATGATACAAACAGAACATCCCTCTGTGTTGAAAGAGGCTTCTGTCCCATTGCAACTGATTCGGAATTGCTAAAAATGAAGAAATATAGGAGTCACTTTGTGATTGTGTGTGAGCTGAACTGACTTTTAAAAAAAGAGAGAACATTTTGCTTTTCTTGTACTAATAATTCATGACCAGCTTTCTCCTTCAGATGTGCATTGACTAATCTAATGTTTTATTCTTCACATCTTTCAGAAATGTGATTTTTTTACTGTTCTTTAGCTTTCATTTTATACATTAAAAAGTGACTTTTACAAAATTGACTATCGAGTTCTTAAAGACAGCCCAGACATTGCATGTTACTTTTATGGAACTATGTGTGGTTAGTACACTGAAAAATGTCTGGAGTAAAATTATCTCCCATCAAAGCAGAGGACTTTGCTGTCTCAAAAGTAATTTGATTTGCATAAAGAGTTCTCACCTAAACTCTGAGGAAAACTCAGAATTAGTTTTCACCTAAACTCTGTTCATGGGCTCTTGGTTGAGATTTCAGTGAGAGCAGATTTCACTCCCATGTCTTCACATAGCTTAAGAAAGTGGTAGATGCCAAAATTAGCTGCCATAAATCCTGATATAAAGTTGGCATAAAGATCCCAGAAAAAAAAAACCACACAAGTTCTATAAAAATAGTGAAATAATGCCTCAAACCAGAACATGGACATCAGGTACACTGCTTATTTAGCCATGATTCCTATGCCATGGACCATGGTTGGGTTCAATGTCCTTTCAGGTTGGAATTCAGAAGTTTGACATGCAAATCAAGTTCATTTAAAAGAATGAGCTCATAAATAATTAGGAACTATGGACTAAGTTAGACATTTGTGTGCATATTTTCATCTGTTAAAGGGCAAGTAGAAATAGAATTGATTTATATTACCATTGGTAAATGATTTGTAAACCATATAGCGAGTGGAAACTTGAGTAAATTGGACAGCTATCATCTCATCTGGGAAAATTTAGATGGCTGTCTGAAAATCACATTATTCAGCTCATCAAGACAAATGAAGGCATGACATTTCTAGAAGCGACATCTGCTTTAAAGACAAAAACATTTTTTGTCTTTAAAAAGCTATGTGGCATTTTCCACTGAAACAATACGGAAATAAGCCATTAAAACAAAATCATTCAAATTATTTTTTTTTTCCTCTAGGCATATCACAAATGTACTTCCTCCTTATGTCAGACCTATGCTGTCTGGCATATCACAAATGTACTTCCTCCTTATGTCAGACCTATGCTGTCTGACTCCTGGCCTTAAGGAGTAGGCAGCAATTGCATTCTGCATAGCTCTGAGCACATGACTGATACCTAGTGTACAGTAGAAAATGTGAATGAGTGACCATAATCCGCTGTTGACAGAACACTTCTTGTCTGTCTATTTACTAAAAATCATGTCTGGGTACCAATATCCTACATATCTACTTTTCTCCCCTCTGGTCTATGCTGAATAAGTAATTTGTAATTCAGCTGCATAGAAAAATAGCAAACAACGTCCTTTTTTCTATGGCAAAATGTGCTTTAGAATCCTCTTAGGGTGGGAGATGGCTTGGCAATGGGAAGTTATTTAAATTGGTTGCTGTTCTCACTTCCATTTATAACACCTGCAGTATTTAAAATTGGCATGTTGGCTCCTCAGTGATGTATTTTCATAAAAACTGGTCATAAGCCTGCAGCTTTTGTTAGCACACACACTCAGAAATCCATGCATGGAATTACAATGGCTCAATAAACAAAATGGCCACTTCCACACTACATTCATTCTAAAAGGAGAAGGAGAAGGCCTATATATAAAAAGATAAAAGTAATGATATATTATGTCACTAACAATAAATGCACATGGGTACACTATGTCCAACAGTGAATCCCAGGGACTGCTATTCCATGTATTCATTTTACCTGTTGATTCTTTTTCCGATATGGAACACCATTTAAACCCAGCAGAAGAAACTCTTGGCTCCTAGACCCAACAATAAAAGCGGCTCCCATTATAAAAGACTTCCAACAAAATTCATCACCTTTGCAACTTGACTGATTTTTATTTTTGCTGAATTGTCCTAAATATGAGAACCGGACAAGAAGGAAGGGTATACCTGTCCCTGGTAATTGTAAGGGCAAATATATGCTCAAGAATAAACATATCTTTAAGAACAAAAATGTGAAGTTCAAAACCCGCTTTAAATGCATAATTGCACCAACATGATTTGTCTTTCCTGAAGTATATTTTGTTAAAGGGACAGCCTTTCAAGTGGCCTAGAAGTGAGGTCTGTATTACGGTTATAACTGTGATCATAATCACTGTTTTAGTGGAAATAAAATTAAATCTTGAGGTAAGCAGAAAGGCTTTAGACACAGGCTATTACCATCAGGAAAGAGAACTAGAAAACATCTTGGGCCAGCAGAGCTGATGTTAATTACTCTGACACAGATAGCAGTTTTCCAAATTGTGATCTTATGACTTAAAATCATTGCCTTTCTGGAGATAGCAGTGCAGATTTTACTACAATGTTTGATGTATGCCTTAGCAATCATGCATAATACTGGGAACATCTCTGGACTCACTGATTAATTTGAGTTACTGAGGGGTCATTTAATTTGTTGATGGATCCCTCAGCCACAGGGGATTAGATAGATATGAAAGGAGGATGACATATGCATAGGCCTGCTTAATCAATCATTAAAACCCAAAGCAACATTCCTCTGGTAGAAGAGCAGCTTCAGCTGAGTTTGGATTCATGATTCTGAATCCAGTGGGTGTGTGAGGACCATAATGCAGGCTAGGAAACTTCATGCACACAATTATTTTGTTATACCACCTTACCAGTAAAAGAGAAGATACATTTTGTATATTTTCAGCTGGCTTAGTTGAAGTAGTTGTGAAAGCTGTCATTAACTATTGTGGTTAAAAGATGAACCACACAGGAATTCAGGAATTGTTCAATGTAAAATTTTGTTTCAGTCTGAAGCTCAGGTCTAATTAAATAATATTTTAATGCCTGCATAAGCATTATAATTAATATAAAATTACTGGGTCTAATATTACTGTTATATTTCAAAAAATAAAAAGAATTTTAAAATATATACAATGTATGAAAATTTCTAGATTAAAGTTTATGTGTACACACAAAAACGTGCATGAAAGTGCTTTTTTTGCAAAAATGTAGCAATCTGCTAGGAAAAATAAGTCTGCTGTATAAGAATACAGTATGTGCAGAAAGAATTTTCCCTGCAGAAATGCAAACACCAATACACAGTGTCCTTGATTATAAACTTTTCTAGTACAGGCCATGACAAAGGCATTATTAATGGTACTTTGGTGGTTTAATATCCAGCCTGGCAAAGTTCAAGAAGTATTTGGACAATACTCTCAGGAACATGGTGTAACTCCTGGGGAGAGTGCTGTGCAGGGCTGGAAATTGGAGTCAATGATCCTTGTGGGTACCTTCCAACTCAGCTTATTCTGGGATTCTGTGATATGAGACTGAAGAGGGGAAACTACAAAATTAAATAGATTGCTCTGTGAATCACCCATTTTATATGAAAGAAAAAATGCTAATGCAGTTTGAAGATTACACAGACAAAAAAGTTAGTATATGCTAATAAGAATTTCTATGGAAATGCTGAACACTGTATTGATAATTTTACAGGGAGGTGCTGTAGTTCAACAAATACAATCTATATTCTTTAAGGAGCTTTATAGAGTATTGTGTTTGGTTTGGCTGAGGTAGAGTTAACTTTTTTCACAGTGGCTGGTATGGGGCTTTGTTTTGGATTTTGCTGAACACAGGGTTAATAAAACAGAGGTGTGTTTGTTATTGCTGAGCAGGGCTTGCACAGAGCCAAGGCCTTTTCTGCTTCTCGTGCTGCTAGGCTGGTGAGGAATGTGGGTGGGCATGGGAAGTGGGGAAGAGACAGAGAGGACAAGGACCCAAACCTACCACAGAGATATTCCAGACCATATGGCATCATGCCCAGTACATAACATGGGGGAAGGACAAGGAAGGGCTGGGTGTTTGGAGTGATGTCATTTGTCTTCCCAAGTAACCATTACATGTGACGGGGCCCTGCTCTCCTGGAGATGGCTGAACACCTGCCTGCCCATGGGAAGCAGTGAGTTGATTCCTTGTATCACTTTGCTTGTGCATGGTTTTAGCTTTCCTTATTAAGATGCCTTTATCTCAATCTGCGAGTTTTCTACCTTTTACCCTTCCTTCCCACTCTCTGCCCAATCCTGCTGGTTGGGGGAGTTAGCAAGCAGCTGCGTGGGGCCTGGTTGCTGACTGGGGTTAAACCTTTACATATATCTGTGTATAAAACTTCTAATAATTTCCAGAAATACTGGGGTTTGCATTTAGTAAGATATAGCAATGATGCTTTATTTTATATTTATCTAGGTTTTTCAGCAATGTTTTAGCTGATATTGAAAGAAAAAAGCTTGTACCTACTGATACTAGGTTCAAAATCCAACTTTTAGACACCATATGTTAGAAATCACTGATGTTATTCACTGCTATTCCCACTCCTGCCCAGACAGAGTCTTAACTGGCAAGAGTATAACAGCTATAATGTGGGAAACAATTGATTGATAACAGTCACTTGAGTTTGCAGAGAACTGTAAAAAGAAGAAGTGTGAAGGCAGAATGTTTTTATCCCAACCTTCTCTTCTCCTCAAACATTGCTGACTTTCCATATCTAGAATATATTTTCAGACTGTAAGTCTGGCATTCTGCTGATTTGTTTAATGTACAATTCATGAAACAGCCCCTTAATGCCCCACAAATTGAGAACTCTTTGTGTCCTCATTTCATGTTTTGTAAGAAAGCGGGAATAATTAGACAATAATAAAGGAAACCTTGGCAAGTCTCAAAAGAAAAATTCTCAAAAAAGAGATTTTGCTTATGTTTTTACTGCTCAAATTGTGCCTACTCTTTGAGATGACCCAAAAACTGTGGTTCAATAAACACTGAAAGTACAAAGAATTCTCTCTCTCTCCTTCACTCCCATGTGCCTTTATACACATTAATGTAGGAGGCTCATAAAAGTGAAGCACCAGGGATGAGGGCCTTTATTTAGCTGGGGCATAATAATTTAATACAAGTGTAATGCACATAATGTGTTGACTTGCAAATGGAATAATCTAGGATCTTCAAATGCACACTTTCAATAAAACAGTAATTTAAGAACACTTTTTTAAGCTAATGCATTCAGACAATGTATGCCTTCTCTATTATCAATTCATGAAGTTGCTTCTCCTCATACACTTGAAATAAATGTTGAATTGACTTTCTAACTAATTATAGATCAGTGTGAAGCAAGTCACAGCACAGTAACTTCAGCTGTAGTGTCCTGGATGACTTATGCAACACTAGAGGCACTTGGATTTCTTGGAAATAAGGATCTATTACTAAGACAAACTCCTCGTCCTGTATTTGTAGTACACTCTTTCAGCAGAAAAACATAAGCATTGCACTTTCTAGGTCACTCCTCCACATCAGGGAAATGAGAGTGAGGTTTATTAACTGAAATTTACTTTCAGCTGTACAGTCTTTTAAATCCTGAAAAGACACTATAGAATTGTCCTTAATCTCTTCACACTGAAAGTGCATCCCTCTCATCAACTAAATGGATACTAAAATAGCTGAAACCCTACTAAAAATATGTCCTTACCTACATTTTTCCATACACTGCATAGTCATTCTTCAGATTGCAAATTATATAAATAAAAATTAACTTCAGTTAATAAATTTGATTATTGTTAACTAAAGCATATCAAAATAATAATATTATATATAACTGTGTTTCAAATATAAATTTTCAGGAGCTAAAAATGAACATCAATCTCTCAGCATCCATTTGCCCAAGAATTTTCAGCTCATTAGAGGTTCCAGTCCCTACAGCCAAAATGTTCATCAGACTTAATAAATAAATAAATACTAACCTGACTGTTTCACTGTAAAATAATGAACAACCTCCACTGGTTCTGTGCCAAGATATTTGTCATGTTCTGTCAGGACCCCAGATAAACCTGCAGATTTTCTTTCTGATAATTTGTTGCAGCCAGTCAGGGTTTGGTTTATTCATCCTCCTTTCCTACTTTCAGCCTGACTATTTGATGGCTCTGGTCTATTTAGAGACATCACTGTTAGTGCTCTTTTGTGGAAGGAAGAGAGAATTTAGCCCCCATATACAATTTGCTGCAGCATTTAATGTTGCTTTCTCAGAGATTAGTAAAATTCTTGCTCTCTCTGATTTGCAGGTAAATGTTAAATTCAGGTTATTCCTCACTCTATATCTTATAGAAGTCATTGTTATGAGCCGTCAAAACGTTTTGACATATATTTTCTATTCTTTCACTGAAATACTGCATATTTTTAAAAAATCATGTTTTCCCTGAAATTCACAACATTTTGAATTAAATGCACACATGGGGTATGTCTCAAGGAGCTTTTGCTTGGCTACAGCCCACCACCATGTGCCCCATAAAGACTTCATCCACTTCAATGTAACGTGCATAAAACTGGGGGGGCAGGGGAGAGGGAGGGACAGGACAACATTGCAACAGGGAAAGCAATTTCTGAGAAGATTAGCCCATAAAAGAGGTCTTGAACAAAACTCCTCTTAGCCACTGCAGGAACATATCCTGTCAACACATTTCAGGGATGCTATTTTTCAGCCTAAAAGTCAAGGTTTTATTGAGGTAAAAGATTGCGCTGCAGTCCCTGCCCCCTGTTTTACAGCCACATTGTGGTTTCCTTCAATCCATTTTCCTTCTTTAGAGCTGGCTCAGTATAAATGATATGAGGGCCTGCTCTTTCTCAGCTTTTACCGTGGACTAGATTATTTCTTGGCCACAGTAAAATACTTTTGTGTTGGGGGAGGGGGGGAGAGGTGGGCAGGCAGATGTTGGCTTTTTTTTTTCTTTAACCAGAGACAGAAGGAGGTATGTCCTAAACATAGGCTGATCCATTCTAGGCTTAAAAGGACTGCTGACTGCCCTGGCTGTCCTTTCTTTCTCATTTTCCTATTTCTGTGTAGGTATTTCTGTGTAGGTGATAAAATGAAGTTTTATTGTATTGTTTTTTATTTTTTTTTAATTAGTGCAGAGAAAACCAGGGGGAGAGGAGAGGGAATGAGCATTGATAACAAACTCATTGAGTCATAATGATCCTTACATACAATTAAGATTTTAGGTAGGTGTGAATTACCATCCACCTTGTGATCATTTTTGTTGTTTTGGTCCTTTTTTATTTCAAATCCATTATCAATAAGTTTATATTTATTTATTACAAAAAAGCACTTTTGCTTTTTGTGTATTTTTAAATGCTGCAGATGCTTTCATGTCCAAAGGGAAGTGAAGGCACATTCATTTTCAGAATTAGCCATAAAGGCCTTATATAATTTTATAATGCCAAGCAGTTGATGCCTTTCAAGATTAATAGCCAATGCTATGTTGTAAAAATGCAGAATAAAAGTCAATCCTTACATGAGAGAGTTACAGCCTAAGCACATTTATCTCAGAAGGTCTGAGCTGACTAGTTTAGTTACTGGAGCTCTATTTTAGTGGTGAGTAGGTGTTTTAAAAGTATTTATATTATAAAGGTGCCCCCTCCAGACAAAAAAGTAATTAAATTCACAGTACAGTGACAAACAGATTTAACAGTAATAGCAAAAAATTAATTTAGGACAATAATTATAACACCAAGTAGAACTAGCAGTGGAAGTAATAATTTATTTGCAAAATGCATTTCTGTTTGTCAGTCTTTTGGAAACATGTTAGAAAGAAAAACAAAGGAAGTAATACTTCATCAAGAAAAATGTGTCTCTGGAAAGCACAAAATGTGAAGAAGGAGGAAAATTTTGTTGCAGTGTTTTGTTTTGTTTTGTTTTGTTTTTTTCACAAATTGATTTTGTATTTTGCAGGCAGGCATTTTATTGTGACAGAATGTGAAGGTATTACTACATAAAACATACAGTTACCTTGCCTCTTACATGCAATACTCCACTCAATCTGTTACTGCCATACAGAAATTGTGTAGCCATTTACACATCCTGTCAGTGGGATGCTATGGTGGTTCCAGATTTCATCTGAACTTAAGCATATGGAGAGTCAGAGCTGGAGTCATGGCAGCATTAAATTAATCTGTTTAAAATATGTTGGGAAAATACCTATTTAAAGGTACTTATTTCATTGTGTATTTTAACCCAAGTATCATCCTTTCACTTCTGGACTATTATGAAACAGTGGAACATGATTTTTACAGGTTTTTAGAAAGATATATAATATCCAAACTTGGTTTATAGTAAGAATCTTTTGTAGGATCCAAAATTTTATTCAAAATGTAAAGTGGCTTTTTTTCACGATGAAGAAGCTACTCTCTATATAATGTAATAATGTGTAATAATGGAATTAAAACAAAAAAAAAGTACAATACATTTTATCAAAGAGAGGATTAAAAATTATTTTAAAATTAAATTTTTAAAATGTGAGTTCTTGTGTTACAAGTATTTAGCTGCGATAAGTAGAACTCTTTAAACATATTATTTTTTGAGATATTAAGGAATTTACTAATGAAATTTCATTTCAAAGTGAATTGGGTGGCAGTTCAGGATCTAAGATTTCAAATTGACCAACATTTTGATGCCATGTCGTTGTGCACCATCACCTTTTCCCTTCGCATTTGGCTCACTTAGCAATAGTCTGTAAACTAGAGTCCAAAACATACTCTGGGAGCCTGGCTTTTAGCTTTGACTCATAGAAGCAAGAAGCACATCTCCAGCTGCTTCCACCTATTGATCCACTTCTACAGTGCTGAAATACTTCTCAAGTCAGTGTAGATGGATATCAAACAAAATTATGCAACCTCTTCACATAGATCCTTGAAGAGAAGGTGGAATCAGCACTTTCAAACTTTACTTGTTATTTAGGTTGTGCATTTCTGACTAGCACCTGATCTGCTGTTCACAGAGAAATTCAAGTTGGTACCAGTGGGAAAGATCTTTAAAGATGAAGGTGATAAACCACAAAAAAAAAAAAAAAAAAAATTTTACTTTATTTTACTTTTAGGCTGTTTTACAGACTCTCCATCCCTGACTACTTCAAAGTCAGCATGAAGTGATTTTTCACTTTGCGCAAAAAGACCAACAGAAAACAAAACAAAACGAAAGTGAAACAAAATCAGAATACCTTTCTGAAAAGCTACTTCCAGTATTGCTGGATTTCTCCTGGACATCCAGGTTTCAGTCTGTCCTGGAGATGATCCCCGTAGGGTGGCTGACATCAGTCTGTACCTTGGTTCTCCTCTACAAATTGACAAAACAGTTTCATCTTGCACCCAGTGCTGTTACCTCAACTAAACAAGTAAAGTGAGATTATGTCTTCTGTATTACAGGTACAAATGAAAATTAATTTTGTTGATGCTAAAGACAGTTGAGTTTGAAGGAGACACAGTGGTTGACACAGCTAAGAAAAGCAACTTTTTGAGTGTATAGGCCCTTTTTTATTCCTTTTATGAGCTGCTCTAACATTATATATCTGTCCAGATCATGTTCTGTCATTTTGACTACAAGCACTTTTATAACTTTATTTTTGAGAAAAAGTCAATAGAGTATCTCTGAACATACCATCAAGAACTATAAGTGGGACCTGAATCTTCTCTTTTTTCATAGGGCTGGGAAACAGCAATTTCTTTCCCCACAGTTTCTGAGAGGGATGGAATTGGAAAAAAAGGGAAAAAAAATGTTTTCCACAACTCCCTCCCAAAACACTGATCTTATTCTCTTCCTTAGTAGTGATAGTTTCTTTCTATTACAAAACCCTATCTGCCAGTGATTACAAAAAAATATATTTCACATCTGCTACTGCCAGAACAGCTAAAAATGGCATATGACAGAGTGCGTGACAAAAGAAATCTGACAGAATCCCTCCATCAATGAAGAGTCAGCCAGGGCAATGAACGTGGTCATGGTCAAAATTTTCAGTCAGCAGCTGTATGTGCAATAACCCGAGAAATGTTTTGCAAACAATATTAATCCTGGTAGAAATGTCTGAGTAAACCCTGCTTGGTTTTCCTTCATAGAAGAGTTGAGAAGTGACAATAACAGAGAGCCTTCTTTCAAGAAGAAATAATGAACTATTACTTAAGATCATGAAAAAAATGAAGAGGGATTTGCAGTTATTTTCAAGTATCAGGATGTTGTAATACCACAAAGTAACCCTAACCAAAAAATTACAAGGATATTACTTACTCCTAAGAACTCAAAATTAGTTTGATTTGCTGTTAGATTTTCTCTTGATTCTTATAATGAAAACCTGTTGTATTTACCTCAGTCCATTTATCATTCTTGCTTCCACAGAAAAAGCAAGTTTATTTAAAAAAAAAAAAAACCCATTTCACTGCAATAGCTACAGTCTTTACTGTTAATCTTCACTATTGTCCATCCACAATATACAATATTGCTTACCTCACATACAGGCAAGAAAACTCTAGGAAAGAAATGTAACTTTACATTTACAGTATTTCTTTCAAATAACAACTGGGGAAAAAAATCATTATTATGAATTTCTCTCTCTAAATGTGCAGAACAGGCAGATTTCCTCCTTCCTGAAACAAAAAAAAAAATGGTACAAGAATTTTATTCTATTTTAACTTTTAAATAGGATACTACTAGGACCAGGATACTATGACTTAAATTTCCTTCTAGGAAAGAAATGGAAGTCTATTATTAAGTATCATTGCTATACATGTGCTTAAGGTAAAGAAAAAAAAAAAATCTTTCTCAAGGCCAGCTTCCCACTCTTAATTTGGTTATGACAGTTGGATCTAACTTGGTATTTACATGCTGGCATAATTCTTGTGTCTAATACTTACTTTTTTCCAGACAGATAACAATATACAGATTAACTTAAAATAGATCTCTACTTATAGACCTTATAAAAGCAAAAAGCAAAAAAGGGTTTCTCTTCTATTAGAATTAATAATTGATCAAACATCTGTACTTGTCTTGCTCAGATTGGTACATGTAATCATACTAATTTCCCATTTTCCTTATTCTAAGCAATGTTTATACTATACAATATAACTTACCCTCCCTATTTATCTCAGCTTCTCTTTAAATTAATTAAATTTTGGCTTTCCCCTCCACTCAAAGGCACATTGAAGTGGCACTCGGATCAAGAAAACTAACATTTCCCTGTTACTGAGTTGTAAAAAACTGCAGCCCTTTGTTTGCAAGCACTTCCATGTCCCATTTACCCATGTCCTCTCAGGAGTTTCCTATAGCAACATTAGATATTAATTAATGGAGCTGGCCCATTGCATACTCTGAAGAACTGGCACAAATCACTCTGAGTTGGCAGGAGTGCTGCCCAAATGCTGAGCTGATCACAGTAGAAGAGGATGTGGATGGCATGAGGACACCTCTCCAGAGCAGAGATTTCTATCCCATTGATGCCATTACAAAAACAAGTTGTTCATAGGGCATAAGCAGATGAAAGCAAACAACATGCAGCCTTCCTCCCCTCACCACTCCCTGAAAAATGTGTTTTGGTTCAGAGGTGTTGTGGGTTTTAACAGCTTATCAGCTCTTTTAAGCCTGTTCTGCACCCTAAGTTTTGGCTCTGTAAGGACAAAAGCAGCTTAAGCTCAATGACTAATATGGAAATTTGTCACTTCTTTACCACAGTGTTTCCTGAATCTGCTATTTCACATGTGTAATAATAAGGCTACAGCATCTCTTTCTTCTGTGATTCCAAGCATCTTCAAACAGAGTCACAGTCACCTTCTTGCAACTATGGTGTTCCTTCTCTCTTCCTTTACAAGTATTTTTTTTTAGAAAATGTGTAAGGGCATTTTTCCTAGCTTGCACTCCTTTTCCAAGTCACATCAGAACTTGAAGTGACTAAAGAAAGAATGTGAAACACATATAACATAGACTTTGAGGGGATATTAAATTTTTCAAATACTTTGCTTTAAAAAAGAGAAATAAATACACATTGAAAAGGGAAAACCCACACAGCAACTCCACCATAGGCAACATGGAACACCAGTTTGTTTTTGGAGGCCAAAAATAAGTCAGACAAAATATTGGTTAAATCTTTATTAATGAAAAAACAATCTTAGTATAAAAAAGGTCATTCTGTACACTTAGAGAAAAGACAAAGTTGAAACCATACAATAGCAGTAAAGTAAGACACAAGTCAATTTAAAGACCCTTGGAATCATGTTTTCAGAATTGTGCTCTTTTCTTCTGTCATTTGCCATGCATTTATTGCCTCCACCAAGACTGTAAACTCCCTGAAGCAGCCACTTGATACACCTTGGAGTTATGCATAACCATGACAACCATTAGCTTATAATAAAAAGATGTTGCCTACATTAATGTTTGTTACTGTTAGTTCATCCAGTGATGGACAAATATACAGCAGGTTTAATGACAGTACATCAAAAAGTTGCATAGATAGTTGTCACAAATGTTATCATCCAGCCAAATACTTGTTATTTTCCATAATCCTTGATGCATTTCAGTCATGCCCAGTAGAATAAACAATCATACTAATTAGCTTAATTTAGTCTTCAGCATTGCAATATCATAGTGCCTTTCAAGAGCATGACAAAGGTACACTCGGATAACAACAATAATGTGATTATTTCAAGTGGAATCCTTTGCTAGATCTAGCCCTCATAACTAATCTGACAGACAGCAGAATATTGATAGAATTAGTCACTTAGGAACAAGTAGATCTTTAAGCCACAACAAAGCAGGCAGAAGAAGTATCAACTAGAAGTATCAACTCTGATTAAGGTTGTTCTTCTCCTTGGAAGAGGTCAGTTTCCATTAGTATTACTGGTTTTTTGTGCATCTCCTCTATTCTGTCCTCAAATACCAACATACATGGGTAGGAATGAAAGTGATACCTGGGTATTTGAAGTTGGGATCTATCTACTCTGCTTGATCAAAGAAACCAAACTGACTATTGCTTGTTCATATAATTGGCTTTCTGAAAGCAAAGTTATTAACAAGCATTCCGGTAAACTTATACCCTGTAACTGGTACACAAATAGTGGATAAAAGACATGTGCCACAGAGCAGTCCTACTCCGGATTATAGATCTGAATCTTGTTTACAGACTGCCTATAGAGCTGGTATCTTAAAGCCAACTTATCTGAATCACCTATTGCAAAGTCATTCAATACATATCTTCCACTTAAACCTATGACATCTTATTTTTACTGTCACTTTTCTCTAATTATTCAAGTAAGTCATCAGGATGTTTACTCCTGGAAACTTTCATTAGAGAGACATCACAAATTATGTCAAATGTGGAAAGAACACAGTTGGCCATGGATATGTCCATTAAGCAATATCATTTTAGCTACGTAAAAATATTTTGAAAATACACTTTTCCACTCTTCTAAAGGTTTTGTTTTCTTCTTGCAGCTGAACCCAGACATTAGGAAGATCCCAAGCCTCTTGGAAAAACAAGTCTGTATGTAGCATCTCAGTCAGAAAAGCCATCACACTGTCCTTTTCAACTGTTGGTACTGCAGAAATATATATAAAAAGGTTATAAATAGAATTTTCACTGTATTTACCTCAAAGACATTTATTTATCTGCCTAAGTATTTTTGAATGCATTCATATCAGCTATTTAATATAAAGTAAAATGGCCCAACTGTATAAATGGTTGTGCAAGTTCTATAGGTAGATGATTAAATAAACATCACCATAAGTGTGAAACGAATAGGCACTGCCAGCTGCATAATGTGAAGTAGCATATGAGTTCATTTGTTAAAATGAAAACATGGAAAGGTTGTATAGCATTACACTTGATGTATATTCTACTTAAATCATCAAAACAGCATTGCACCTCACCAGATGGTTTCAGCTGATTATGACTTGTTTACTAACACTGCTACCAAAAGGAAAGCAAAGCAAGTGAGTTATCCCCACCATTTTAAAACCAGGACTCACCTGCTAGCTGAGAGTGTTTTTCTGCCAACACTTGGCGGAGAGGGTTCACTATGGAAGAAGCTTTTTATCCACCAATATTTATCAATTAACTCTGGTAACCCTGCCAAAGGGGAAAAGCCCACAACATTAGACACTGGATGAATAATAGGAAAAACTGAAGAGTGTTTCAAAGAAGGAACAATACCATGGGATGCTTTGTCCTGGTCTGTGATGTTCACAGCATCCAAACAGCAGGAGGAGCTGGAAGAAACGCTAGATTCCGAGTTCAGTCTTGCTGTTTGTGGAAAACAGAGACACACTTAACAAAAACAAATGCTTTGAGAGAGTGCACTCTTTATGTGTCAGGAGTTTTTCAGACATGCTGTTGCCTCAGAGGAAACAATTTCACTGAGCTACAGAGTATAACTGTTCTACTACAGTTTTCATAAGAACTTTTATATCAGTTTCTCTCTCACTCTACTCACACTTCCCTTAAAAGCATACTGAGATCTGTTTGCATAACTTTCACTGAAATCACTGACAAAGCTTAAGATCATGGCCACACTGCTGTCAAGACAAGCAAGTACATCCTTGAACATTTAAGTCCACGGCATCCCAATTGCCATGCTTTCCCCTGTGACACAACTAAATACTAGACTCACAATAGTGTCCATTGTGGACCTAGGAATCCTAATACACCACATGTACTCTCAAAGCAGTGATTATTTCACATATTTAGAAACAGAAATGTGAATTGATTTGTATGGTGTCTAAATTTGCAAAGTAAATAGGAAGTACAGGTAGAAACCATGACTTGCTAGGCTAGCACTTTTTCTAGGTCATGTTTTATAATTAAATATATACATGTGTATATATATATGATAACACTAATAATTAATTCTAAATAGAGTAATTAAAAAAAAGGTAGATTAGTAACCAGAAGCAGATGGTCATTCCAACTAAAGTTCTATGATATGAACAACTCTCCAAGAAATTAAAAGCTATTTAGGCAAAGACAACTCTTTGCCTCCAGCTCATCCAGACATCAACTGAAACACTTTCTGACACTTTTCCTGAGTGCCAACAACCCGGCCGCTTTCTCGGGAGAGGCTCGGGGGGCTCAGCCTCCCTCCTCCAGAGGCGCTCCCCAGGCAGAGAGAAAGGAAGGGGGAGAGAAGGGCGGGAGGCGTGTTTGGGGACAACACGCAGCTCCCGGCCCCTCCGAGCACTCACTCCTGTAGTACTGGTTCTTGGCCAGGAGGCAGCCGGCGGAGGGGACGGAGGCCATGGCAGCGACTCGACGGGGAAGTCCGGCTTTCTCCGGGAGGAGCCTGCGGGGGAAAGGACGCGCTGTGCCGGGGGAAAGGGCGCGCCCGGCGCGGGGAGCGGAGCCGCTGCCCCGTCCCTGCGGCTCACCTGCGTGTCCCAGGGAGAGCGGCCGTCCACAGGCAGGAACAGGCCCCGCTCCGCAGCGAGCGCCGCCGGGGCCNACGGCCGCCCTGCAGCCGCCCGGGTCGGCCCGGGTCGGCCCGGGATAGTCCGGGACAGTTCCCCCACCGGCCCCCTCGGTCCCTCTCCTGCGTGTGCTCCCAAGCACATCGCTGCAGTGCCTCAGGCGGGACGAGGAGCTGCTGCGTTAATTGTTCTCTTCCCTGTGGGAATGGGAAGAGCGGGGTGAAGCAGGCAGGTGCCTGTTTGGGTAAAGATTTTTGTTCAGAAACGCGAACGTGGCTATGCATATACAGTAATTTCTTTAGTGAAGCCAAAGGAATTATCTCCTCACTCACGGTAATGAGTAAAACCTGTGAACATGTAGGCTTGTTAAAATTAGCATGAAGTCCAAGATAGATCACAAAACTACTTTTACTTTCCCAAGATAAATGCGCAGCTCCTTTTCGTTGTTGTAATCATTGCATGGCAAAACTAGTTCAACAGTGTGTGTCCTCATCTTACAGAATTGTCAACAGAAAAAGTAACAAACAGCTTTGGCTGTTCCCGCTGCTCCACACAAAACTTTTCGTCCTTTTTTTTTTTTTTTTTTTTTTTTTTTTTTTTTTTTTTTTTTTTTTCCTAGCAGGAGCTGTGAGTAAGAACACAGAGGTAAAGTGTGTGTGATACCATGTTACTGTCACATCTTCTTGAATAGTGCATTCTATCTCAAATGATATGGACATAGCTCATGATAGCTCCTAGCATATTTATAAGAGTGTAAACCACACTGCAGGGAAACCTCCTCTAAAACCCACACATCATTTGTAACAGGTAAGCAGAGTGTATTTTCATAGGCCTTTCTACTGGTGGGCTGTCAGAGTCTTTACAATGTGGTGGTCTCTCCTGAGCAAAGATTGAAGGCTCATCACTGAGAAATCTCTAAGATAGACACAGGAAATTCTTTACAGATGAATTCATACCAAGCCCTAGCACCAGTTACCCCATACATTTATCCTGTTATGTAAAAAAGCACTGTAAGAGTAGTAGTACTCACTGTTGCAGCTTCTTGTTTATGGATACCTAAATGTATTAGCTTGTTAATACTATTAGCTATTAGTAAAGTGTATCAGTCACCTTGTTTCCTGCCTTAGTAATCAATTTTCATTTTCAATCTTGTTCTATTTGAGAGCAATAAATTTCTGCAACACCCCATTTGTTTTTGTCACCATAAATGCCCTCACACTGAGCACTCTGTTGAACTGTCAGATCCATTCCTGAAAGAGAGGAAGCTTCTTCCCAAAGAGCCATAGGAAATGGTCTTCTTGGGCTGTGAGGGTGGGCATTTGTAATGATAGCAGTGTCCTAGACAGAGCTAGTAAAATTATCCTTTATTGTATCTGTTTTTTCAGCTTTAAAATCCTGGTTTAATATACTTATTGGTTTGTCAAGGACATGATCAGAAAAGCTGTTTAGGCTCTAATATGCCCATGGTATAGGCTTTGTATTTCACAAGGAAACAGACATAAGTATCTCTCTTGCAAACCTCACAAACATCCATCCATTTCAGAGCCCCACCAAAATACTCAGGAGCTGGGGAACACCAGGTCTGTAAAATTTTCAATTGCTTCACTGTTGCATGTGTATAATTTGGCTTTGTCATTTAGTATACATGGTCATTTACCACTTTTTTGTTTGGAGCCCTGTTTAATACACTGGAATAGAAAGGGCTTATTTAATGAGAAATTTTCCACTATTTCTCTCACTCAATCTGTCATTATGTCCTATCTATTGTATTTTCTTCTAGTAAGAATACAGAATCCTCTGAATAAAGAACTGCAGGTTTCCCCAGTGTTTTTTCTTGCATGGTCATTCTGGCAGACTGTTTCTAAAATACCGGCACAATTATTTTAAAGTATTGCTCCAAAACCAAGGCATGCTATTATCTTCAGCTAACAAGAGGGAAATCTGAGATCCAAAGGAGCTCAGATAAAATTATCCAAAAATCTCATATGTCTCATATGAGAGCAGTTTAGGACTATTTTTTTATAACTACTTCATGCCATACTTCATTTACCCACTTGTACCTGCCATTTACTTCAGATCCAGATTTAAGTACTCAGTGTGTTGATAAATCAGATTCTCAATCAGATATTGAAAAACTTGGTTAGTGGCCACCTATGATTAAGTAACTCACATAGCATCAATTACAAGCTCAGGGGCAAGGTTACAAATTAACTTTCAAGACAGCATTCAATTGCCTTAACCACTGACCCATTATTTTCTCCCAGGAAGCCTTGGCTGCATCACTACTCAAATTCTGTCATGAATATGGAAGTAGTCCTATTAAATACATGCTATAGTCTCTTGAATATAACAAACTCAATTCATATCCATGCTTTATGCAAAAAGAGGAAGGAGCCCTTTGAAATAAATAGTACATAATACCCAATTTTGTAAAAATGCATTTACAAAAGGTACATTTCCAACCCCTTGAATGACTAATACTGTGACTATAACAGTGCTAATATAACATTTGTGTACACATAACTATTAAATAGAAACAGTACTGAATTATTTGAAACATGGATACGTATCAGATAGTAACTTGAGATTAAAAATTATATCAATATTACTGATTAAATGGATCAATCTTCCACCTTACTGTGCCAGGATTACCTGATATAACCCTTTACTGGACATTTAAAGCAAAACATCACTGTCACAAAAAGAAAAACAAACAAACAGTCTATATTGAGTTACACTTTGAAGCTGACCTGTTAATTATTCACTAAAAAAAGTTTATCTAATAAATTTAGCTACTCTTTCACTTCTTGGAACATCTGTGAGCCTTGTGCCAGTCTTTCTGGGGACTTGTTTAGGGTATTTTCTTCCACACACTTTTATGACAATTTTTTTTCTTTTCCTTGCCACTTAACCTTCTGTAAGAGTACTGTGGCATTAGAAATTCTACAGTGTTGCATCAGGGCTTTGTCCTGTGTATGATTATATGGGTACTCTGACAATGTTTAGAGAGATGTGTGAGTGAAAGCACCTTTCCGAATACATATGCAGAAAGGTACCGTTTTGGCACATGAGGGTTGAATATTCTCTCCCCACAAGCTTCTGGAAACCAGATTTTGCACCTTTTCATAAATCACAGAACCACAGAATAGTCTGAGTTTGAAGGCACCTAGAAAGATCATCAAGTCCAGCTCTTAAGTGAGTGGCACATACAGGGTTCGAGCCCACAACTTTGGCATTATTAGCACCATGCTCTAACCAACTGAGCTGATCTCAAAATTAATCTTATTGCCCATCCACAGCTAACATTTCATTCCAATTTTTTACAGAAGGTATAAATCACTCTTTTTTTAAGGGAAGTGTGTATCAGTTTGACCATATGGAAGACCAAACTTCCCTGAGCAGTATTTTGTAATGGATGTATTACCATTCTTAGAAAACTTTCAGAAACATTTCCTTCATAGATCTGTTAGTAACTCTAATTATTCACTATTTATCTCAACAAATTGTTTTGCGTGCCTATTCTGTCAGATTTTGAGGGGAGTCTATAAAAGAGGCTTGCATTAAAGAAATTTCATAGTTCCACTATGTGAAGTAAAAAAACTTTGCCATGCAAAATTTACTTATCAAAACCTGTTTAGTTTTTTAGCTGCTTCCAAGGACCAGTGCCATCACTTACTTTTTTCATTCATTTGTTTTATTCTTCAAATATTCCTGCAGGCCAAACAGCTCAGCAGGAATGCAGGGTCATCTATCAAAAACAAGAGGAGTTGAGGTATTGATGGCAGAGTGAGAATTATATAAATGGCAGAGTGAGAGGTGACAGGGGAATGGAAATTCATATTGTATGTAGCCTGCAAAAGACACATGGGGCCATAGAGCTGCTGGGGAGAGCTTGAGCACAGAAAGGACAAGAAAAATTTTTCTTCACCACTGCAAATCATCAGCTCTGTAGTAATGACCACTGCCAGTAATGAACTGATTGTTTACTGGGAGCTGCAGCACTTTCTTTCATTGTTTTTATTTTTAATCTTTACTGCAAATGTGAATGTAATCTTGGGGAAATACAAAATAAAACAACACATTTGATGAAGAGAAAAAGATTTCTTTTTCCTGACCATTTAAGATATTGGATGAGAGAATACTGACAGCAAAGGGTAACTGCTGATCTCTAGAGTGCACGGAGTACACCTCTGAATGATGCACATTGCCAGAAATATCAGCAAAAGCAGGGAAAATGCATACTTTAATATACAAACTGCATAGCGAAAACACTCTGAAAGACTGTGCATTTCTAAATTGTTAGTACATCTTTGTGAATTTACTGTTAAGTGACAGTTTTCAAAGGCTAAAATATACAAATTTCTCTTTATTCAGTCCAATTAATGTCCAATGCAGCACTACACTAACACAAAAACAAAGACATTTTAGCATTTGCCATTTTAGTTTTATCTTAGCATTTAACTGAAACCCATTTTTCTTTGGATCCATATGCAACAAGCTGCACAAACATATTTCAGCAAGCTACATCTTTTACATCTTTCTCATGATTATGAATATTTGGACTTTTTGTTACTTTTGTTTCTCAAGTATTCTGAAGAAGGAGACTTAAACTTCCAGTATCACCAAATAGAGGGATTATAAATTGTATTCCTACAAAATAGAATCTGTTATTGATTAGAATGTAACTGAATAAGGCAAAATTGGAACATAGGCATGTTTATATACCTTTTTAATATGTCTCTGGAAATTTATTGATCTATAGAGACAAGAAATGTTGAATTGTTATTCAATTTCACCCCCATTACCGAGATGCAGGGCCAAATTGCATATTTTAATATTTTTGTCCATTTTGGTTGAAACAAACATTTTCTTGAATAGCATCCACTTTTCCAAATTGCTATAAAGAGTACTGTGCATTTTGATGTACAAACACAGAGTCTTTTCTCATTCACTTCTGTACCTACTCTCTCTCTGTCCTTGCAGGTAGAATGGACTCAGGCTCACCAGTTTGAACACAACCTGATACCTCTGCAAAGACATCCTAGAAGGTTGTAGTAGGCCATCATGCCTCACAGTGCATAGACACTATTCCTCAGCACTGAGGCATGCTGGCATCCTCATTTCTTGTCTAGTTGTTCTGTCACCAGGCCAGATGCTCAGAATGGAGCAGCATGAGGTATCAGGGAACTTGTGAATAAGAAGAACATATTTATAATTTTGCAGCTGGAAAATCTCCCATTAACCTAGCAACAGAGCTGGCCCAGGGCATCAAAGAGCAGAACTGTTCCAAAATTAAGAAGCCTAAGTGTACTTGTACAGCTGTGTTAGAGCAAACTGTATGTCCTGAAGGTGTGGCAGACTTACATTTACATGGTGAGGTTGTGACAGCAACACCTGAAGAAACATGAGAGCCTTAATTCGCTCACAAATCTCTCCAGCCTGCAGAGGAGGAGGGCTGGCTGTGTAGGACTTATCACACAAAGACATCAGGTCAGATCCTCAGTTCATTATGCTTGTTGTTTCCTTCGTCTCTCAAAATTTAACCAGTTGACCTCAGATGTGTAAACACCATTAGGACTGATCAGGGACTCTGCCATTTTTTTCTAGACTCCCACACACTTAATTTCATCTGAAATCATAGTTTAAATATGCTTAGTACCATTCTTTGGCCCTGAAGACAACTGTTATGAAATGGCCAACAGTCACACTGTTTTATACTGCAAAATAAGATGTTTACAAGCAAAATAGTGAAGAATTCTCTCTTGCTTGTGTTAAAACTCAAGCTGCTTGGCAGTTTTTTGGGAAGAAGCCAGGGAAAGCCCTAAGCCATTCCAGGACATTTCTAATTATCTTAATAGAATGGACAATCATGTTCTGTCTCCTGTGAAGGTTCCCTGGCATTAATTCAAGGGTTAATTAATTCAATGTGACATCACCAGTGCCTAGTGTAAGGTCCAGAGTCCACTAAGCTGGCAGAAAAATGACTCTGCTAGGCATCCACTTGAAAACCTACCATGTTTAACATTTGGGTGTAGATGGCTAATTAGGGTCCAGTTATTGCATTTCTTTAGATCTTAATGGATCTAATGCAGTGGCTGTTTCCATCTCCACAGATGCTGCTGGCAGGAAGTCTTTCTCTGAGGGCTCTGCAAAGCTGCCTCCACATGCACAGTGCCAAGTCTTTTAGTACAGCAAAGGCTAGAGCACAGTCCCATTCACACAACCAGGGAGAGCCTTCTGCCTTAAATATGCAACATACCAGCCATAAAAAAAAAAAAAAAAAAAAAAAAAAACAGGCACTGCCAGTCTCTGTTTCTGTGACCATTTGGGAGCCAAAAAAACCACCAAAAAAAAACAGGAAAAAAAATAGCCAGACATGCAACTTCTTTGGGAGACCATTCTTCCCAGTCTCAATGCTAACTGACACCATTGCTGATCCTCTAAGCATGACATACTGCAATTCAATTTGCCTGATGAAAAAGGAAAGATAGCCAAGCTGAGCACTTCACAAGGTAAAAGTGCCCAGCATCCCAGCAGAATTTGCTCCAAATATGAACTCATCTCACTGGCAATGAAGGCATAGTTGGCAGCATTTCCTGGAGCTGGGGAAAGACAGTGAGAGCTTCTTCATCCCATCAAACTATAAGGTGATTAGTCTGTGTCAGGATGTACTGTTTACATGTCACAAGACTTGTAAATCTGAGGTCATATTCACTGCTACTGAACCACTAGAAGTACAGGTTTGAAACAGTATTAGTACAGTCCAAGAAACACAGAAGAGGTTGAAAAATTAATGAAATGAAATGAAATGAAATGAAATGAAATGAAATGAAATGAAATGAAATGAACTATGGCAAGGGGTCCTTTAATCCAGAGTTTGTTAATCTGTAAGATGTATTTTGCCAAGGCACTAGTAAGAAGACATAAACAAGCCATTCTCACCACAGAGTTACATTGAGTTCATCAAAGAGATACTAATTTACTCTAAATAAGACCAACTCAGTTGAGATGTGATGCTCCAATCTTCTGCCTCTTCTGACATGATCAGCACTGACAGGTGTTTGTCTACTTCCTGTGATGCTGAATCAAACCAAAATTGAGCAAGAATCAGAGGAATTGCCACTGATGTTCTGCTGATGGGGGGCATGTCCTTCAGATAAATGGGAGTCTTACCACACTGGTGATGCTACAGGTACCTCTCCTTAGAGTGACTAGACTGACTCTGAATACAGCTTCTAGACACAAAACACCTAGTTCCTTGACTTTCACTTTTCTTATAGGTTAAATAATTTCCATACTTGCAGAAGTTTAGTAAATTTTTTTTCTGACAAATGAGAACTGAGGCCTACACGCAGCCTTGCAATTTCAGGAACACGAGTATACTTGAAGCATGATTTTATTGGCTAGGTTCCCAGGAGGTTTTCCTAGCAAATGCCAATATTGAAAAACCAAACTTTAACAAGGTTCTAAAGATTTGAGTTGATAATGCAGTCAAGTTTGATACAGTTTAATGAAGTTTTCACATTATTTTCATTTGTTCAGTGTTCTGTCTGCTTATCACTAGATCTCTTGTCAAGGGTTGAGTTTATCTATTTTCTGATTTAGTAAAAATAGTGATAAGCAGTTTTTCATTTATCTTCATCCTACTGAAGTACAACAATTTTAAAATAGTTTTACAAGGGTCAGTCTCAGGTATGAGGAGTCTGGTCAGACAGAAAGTGCATAGCCCATTTTCCTCACTCTGCTTAAATGCATTTTTTTTCCTCCCCTTTGCTTGTATTGCAGTTAACTGCAGTTTTCTGAAGTGAATTCAAGTCCAGCAGATCCTTTATATATTTTGAATGGAAAGTATTTCACACTCTGAATGCAAGTTGACTTTTGGCAAAATAGTGGAATTAGCTAAGCGAAAGGTACACTAAATAATTATGTATGGGATCAGAGGTTATGATTACTGTTAATTTGTTCCCTCCATTACTCCTCCTGTTTCCTATCATGCATCTGTGACAATGCAATCTTGTGCCTTTGAAGAATTTTGTTGAGAAAAGCAAGCTACAGAAGACTGTGAAATTAAAGGAGATCATCAAAACTGCTTTTATATCAAATCTACAAAAGGTATTGTAGAACACATCAAGCCTTATAATGAAACAGAGCAAGAAGGTGAAACAGTTACTCCAATAAAACTGTAAACAATTAGTTGATGGTTAATAATTGAAAATGTTCTAGAGGATATGATACAGGGCATGTGCCTGTCTTTTGCAAGAGTAAAAGGAGCTGTGAGAAGTGCTGGATTAATTTCATATATCACTGTCAGAACAAATGCAGAGAATAGATTGTTTGAACTCAGCAAGAGAATCTTGAAATATCTAGGACTGGTTTATGCAAATCTGAAAATGTCACCTCCATTCGGTTCATCTCATTTACCTTCAATTAGACTTTCCAGCAACTTAGAACCTCCATATCAGTCAAGAGAGAAGAGCTTATAGTAGGCTACAAGTGTTCATATTCACTCCTTTGCCTTGGAGAAAATAAACTGCTGTCAGGAATTTAAGGTGGTTATCAATCCTGCAACCATGGTCTTAGGCTGTCCTCACTTGTTAATGCAGCAGCTGCTGCTGCCCTGGGAGAGAACTGCTGCCACATGATATTTGACCAACCCACTTTAGGCCTTTTCAGGACTGCCAAAAAGGTACTGGCCTGCAGTTTGAGAAATAATTGTTGAAAAGAACAGTTTTCCATTCTACCTAGATTTTTCTTATAAGTCACCTTTGGGAAAAAATAGTTCTGTGTGCCTAAAAGAGCTTTGGTATTGGAGCTGGGTCATGAACAGCAAGGTTAAAGTCAGGCAAGCTGCCAGAGCAAAGTCGTTTTGCTCAGCATTGGCTTCAGCTCTCACACATCTGCTCTGTAATTCACCAGCTTGGTGCTGTCAGCCTTTGGAAGGACCAGTGCCTGAACAGAATAGAAGACAACAACTATTTCTAAGTACTTCTGAGGATCTGGGTTCAGGTACTGTTTGGTTTAATGGCACAGCTCTATCCTGTAATTTCATCTGGGTGACCCGGGGATGCCAAACACCTGAAGTTATTTTTATGAATATTGTTGGAGAGATTCATTCTCAAAACCCTACCCTTTTTAAAATTTTATTACATAAAATCTTGAGACTTTTTTTATAATGGATTTTTTTCTCCAAACTAGCTTGTTAAACAAAATATTCACAAATAAGTGCAGCTCAGATTCAATAGTTTAAATCTTTGTTTGCAATATTCAGAATTTCAGGCACACGTGGACAAGATGGTTCTGCATTAATCAAAACAGGCACATAGAGCAAGGGCAGTTAGTCAGCAATAAATTAAAAGCCAACAAGAACAAGTCCTATCCTCAAACATTCACATAATTACTGTGATTTTGTGTTTATATCACAGATAGAGTTTTCTATTTTTTTATTTGTATGAAAGTGTAGTACATACAGTAGGGGCATAAAATAGCATCTGAACCAAACAACATTTCTGAATATAAAAGCAGTGTTTCAGATACAATTTATTCACCTCATTCATTTTAATTGTTACCCAGTCCAAAATTATATCCTTTTCTGTTATGCCATAATGACTTCTTTAATTTGCCAGAAGTACAAAAAAATGAGAAAAAAGGAAGATCAGAGAATCTTACTGCAAATTTCAGTTTTCTCACAAAATATAGTTGCAAAATATTTTTCTAACATAAATTTGTATTAAAGTGTGAGTGGTTTTATGGTTTTGAAATTAATGGGAACTTTGAAAGTTCTGTAATGGATAGCATTTCGTATCTTTTAAAGCACTCTTTCATTTTCCTTGTCTCATTTATTTAGCATTTTTTAAATGAATTATTGAAACTCAAGCACTTAATCCACGTCAACATTTTCCTTTATGTCATAGTCAAGTTAGCTTAGAAATTAGGAGTAAATGGTGTAGTTTGTCCCTGTCACCCCCTCACTACAAACACTGGAGCTCAAAGCCAGGAGAAACCCCTACAAACACTGTGCTCAAAACCTGCACACTGGTGCAGGTGTCTGCCCGAGGAGCGGGGCTCACAAGAATCACCAGGGTGGCCCTGGCAGCACCTGAGAAGCACAAGAGGGCCTGTAAAGCAGCTGTGTTACCAGTGAGTGAACACTTCTCCCTGTGGTTTCCCTGCTGTACTATTCCAGGTAGTAAATGAAATCTGGCTCACCTTGTTCTTTGTTCTGGCAGCAGACTTAGATTGGAAAGGAGCATCTCTTGGCTGCCTTAGAGCTCCAAATTCCACCTTCTGTAAATTTGCATCTTGCCAAAGGATCATTAAATACATTTTTTTCATTTTTGGTTTGTAAGAGGAAAAAGGCACATTCTTAATACGTGCCTAAAAGAACTCACTTTTTAACTTTTTTTAATTATTATTTTTTACTGAATGGAAGTTCTGAGAGCAAGTATTTGAACTTTATGAATTCTGTAATAAAGTTTGGAAATGCACCATTAGCACTGGCCTTTTATATATGTAAATATATAAAAGCTACATGGAAATCTGACAAAGGAAGACATTTACCTGTTCAGCTGTTTCTTTCATGGATCTGCAGTGCTGCAAGACAAGCAGGCAGAAGTAACCCCTGTCAGCACCGTTCCCAGGAGCACAGGAAGGAGGGCCAGGCTGCAGCAGTGCCTTATCTGTGTCTGCAGTTCCCTTAGTTTGCCACAGGCATGTTCCTGCTTTGCCAAGGATGAAGTCCTCAAGGCCATGACTGCAATCATGCAAGCTCTTCTGTCTCCTTTGTAAAATGTCTCTTGCTCCTGCACAGACCTTCAGGACCTGTAAGATCACTGCCTCCTATTGCCTTACAGCATCTACACTGTGATCACTCTATTACAGCAAGCTACCTCTTGTGACATTGTCAAAGGACAACAGAGGTGGCAAAAAGCTCCAGGTATTTCCAGATTCAAGAACAGTAAAACCCATCTCCCCAGGTGGTTTCTGGAAGCCATTTGGCTTCTGGATCTCCTTCACTGTGCTCTTCAAAAGTTGTGCCAACACCAAATGAATGTCTGATTTTCTGATGCACTAAAAGCATGGCAGATGCACCATCAAACTCAGTTTTGCCAAGTCTTAATAGCTCTGGATATGCATCATGAGCCCCTCCTGGTGCTAATTTTTTGGTTCCATCTCAGAAACTATTCACTGCTGGAGAGGTATCACACCTGCTTCTCTTTCCCTTTTCCAAGTCTAGAAATGTATGGGCATTTTTTCTTGAAAGCCGTTTCTGCCAGACTCCTTAAGATCCATGGCACAGCAGTCTGGTGTTTTGTGTCTGTGGATGCAATGGAGGTCTGCAGGCCACCACCAACTGCTATTTTCCTGTCTGTTGAAAGTCTAGACCATCCTGGACATCTTTAGTGTATTCAGAGGGGATAGCACACTCAGCTGTGCTATGTAGGATGTGATGATGACATTTTTGCCTGCTCAGTGTCCCCTGGGCAAGGCCAGTGCTTAACACACTCTCATGGGCCAAGAACCCAGAGGCAATGCATGCACACAAGACTGAGCCATGCACACATCTACAACAGGTAGAAAATCTGAAAATGAGCATTACGTACTCTATTATCTGTATTTTTCTTGATTTCAGGTCTGCATACATAAGAAAAAAAAAAAAAAGCCAGTGTACCCATTTAGTATAATCTATTAAAATTTTTTGACCAAATCTTCAGCTGTAACAAGTGACAATAGCATTTTTTCATGTTTTTTAATACAGTTTGACAGGTAAGACTATGAAAGAAGTAGCTCATTATTTTATATTTATGAACCAAGCTGAGATTCTATAATATCCTGTCCTGATGTGATCTATTGTTGTACTCTTATTTCCAGCCACTTTTATCTGACTGCTGCTGAAAATTCTACCCATAGGTACTGATGCGTTGCCTTTGAATACAATCACATATTGTTGCCTGTTCTCTCAGTTTGATTTATTTTGGGTGATAAATGAACATCTTGAGGCAGTCATCAGACTTTAATTTGACTGAACAGATCGTAACTGAAAATCACAATTTTCCTAGAGCACTGTTGAAGAGCAGCCAGTCATTTCACATTACCCATACATTGTTGGCTGTTTATTGGTTCTCTGCAACATGCACTAGAATCCTTTTTGCAGTATTTACAGCACTATTCACATATTTTACTATCAATATTTTATAAGCTACCAGCAGCAGGAAAAAAAAAAATTACTCACAGACCATATGATACTGGGAAGAACATAGAAATGCAGCATAGTTACCTATACACATCCAAAAATATACTAAGTTGCCTCACATACTATGAAAGCTAAAACATCATTTATAGCTGCAATAATATAAGTTTTTAACATTTTTTTTTTTCTTTCTGAAAGCCTCTGCAGAGCCTCAGGTGTGAGAAACACTGTACTTTCCCTTGCAAGGTTTTTTTAACATAGATGTCCATAGGTCTTGTTCTGTTATTACATTGATGTAAATCTGTTGCTGACAAAGGATTAATTTCTGATTTATAAGACTGGAAATGTTCTATCTCTTTCCTCCCCTCATTGCTATCTTTGCTTTCCCTCACGTTTTCTCAGCTTCACATTGAGTTTAAGCCCTAGTAAATAAACTCATTCAAGTTTCTGCACAACATCAGCCACAGGATATTGTACTCTGCTGAACCCAAGACTTCTTTCTGGCTGAATAATATCTTCCAGGAAACATCTCATCTCACTTTGAAGGCAGCAAAAGAAGGAGACCCTGCCACTTCTTTGCCAGCCTGCCTGCATTTTCCTGTAACCTCAGTTTTCTGATTTATAGACAATGGCATCCAGAATGATATCTTTTGTTACTTTTGGTCACTTTTAATTGTTAAGCACATGAAGAGTTCTAGTAAAGTTGATACACAAGAAGGGAACTTTCTTATTCTAGCAATCACATCAACTAGAGCAGCTGCTGATTTTAACAGAATTTATTTACTTTAAAAGAGCAACATTTTCTGGCTGAGTTCTGATACAACAGAATAAACATAGTCAGCTTTCATAAGAAAAACTTTCCAAGGGCTAGAATCTCTTAGCTATTTTCCCTAGGAACTCCACCAGTGCTCTTCCTCCACTGTAAGCCCAGTACCACTGCAGGCTCTATGCTCTAAGCATTGTGGGCCTCACCATTGACTTCTCTGCTGGGACAGGGCTGTAGGGCTCCACAGGAATAGGAAGGAGCTTAGGCTGTACTTTTTTCTGTACCTCTAATGCTCAGCACAGCAAGGCATCTTTTGTGCCATTTGATTCATCTCATAAAGGATTCATGTGAACTTAGCACTTCTGTGTGGAAATCCCTCTGTACCACTGTAACTCCAAGTTAGCCCCTGTATTGAAAGTTTAAAACTTACACTGTCCTCACAAAGGTTTTGTACCCTCAAAACGACATATTTTGAAATTTGATCCTCTGTACCTACTTGGTACTGCTTTTACTACTGTGAGATAAAAAGCAGGACTTTGTTGTAGTCCTCAAATTCAAAAATCCCTTGCTAGGTCCACCCTATAGCAGCTGATGCTTTAGATAATTTTCTGTTGAACTATTTATGCACCATTTTTTTCTGATAAGCATATTTATTTTTGCTACAGATACAAAGGAAAGGCTGGCATTTTCTACCACTTGTGATGGGAAATATGTTTTTATACCAATGTTTGGATTTCTTTAGTTATTGCCTTTGCACCTCATTCAGACGAAAGTCCTGGAACAGAGTTTCACCTGTCAAAATCCATAAATTTCCTTCTAAATTAATTTAAAACTATACAAAGGATAGAAAAAACAATTGTATGACCTGCTGCCACAAGCAGATAGATCTTCAGGGGAAACCATTTGTTGCCATGCTTTGCTTTGAAACCATCCTGGGGGGCTGTTGAGAAGTACTTTTCACTGCTCATGCTTCCTTAAGTCAGGAAACAAGATAAAAAACATGGTGATGATAAAACTCAGTATGGACTCTGTGCTGAGCCTCTTTAAGGAAGTAACTTTCAGAGACACATGGAAGAAAATACCTGCTGAATTCATGTTGTAGCATACATCTTTTGTATAGTTTGACCTATAGATCCTATTTATTCAGAGTCTCACTGCAATCCATTCTATAGCTGTCTTATGTTTTATGGAGTGGCTGAAAAGTATATGATTGCAATTATGAGAAAATCTGTTTGGAAGGTGAAAGGACCTACATTTTAAATAGCTTATAACTTCTTGTGTAAAATACTTTTATTTTATTTTGAGCAAAACCTCAAATGCTGGTTCTCTTGCATCAAGACTGCTGCTGTCAGTCCCTGGCATCAATTCAGTTGGAGAGAGACTAAACTGGTGAGGAAGTTCAGAATATTGCTCCATCTTTCAAAAATGTGTTCAAAACAACATCATGTACTTTTCAGCTGTAACCTCTCCTGCCTCTCTTCCCAGCATCAGGTGAATGAGATACAGGGGATTGCTGGAAGAAGCAGAGCAAATATGTATTAGATTGTCTGGAAGCACAGCATGCCAATTCACACACTGCGCTGCTCAAAGTCCACTGGAATTCTGAGAAACAGGAAGCAGCACTAGCTTTACCCTGAAAGTCCCTGTTTTTCAGACATAAACAAAGTTCTACTATCTGCCCAGCCTTCTGTGAGTCATCTCTACATAGTGCTCTTTAAGGAAAACTTGACTTGACTAAAACATTGTGTCCAGTGAATATCAAACTAGTAATGAATATGTGTTACATGAGCTATTGTAAATTCTTATGTCATTCACTGGTAGTGAAATACTCCACCCCATAAATTAAGCATGAGATGGGTTGACAGGCTTAGAGGTGCCTCAAGCCTGGTTTTGCAAGGCAGGCAGGATGAACTTCCCATTCTCACACTCACAGGGACACAATCAGAACTAAAGTCCTACCTAGGCAGGAGTGTCAGCCCAGAGTGCAAGGCCAGCTCAAGGCCTGTGTGAATACTCATCCATACTGGCAAAGCTTTGCACTTCAGGCTGAGTCATTCACAAGGTTGTACTTAGGCTGGCAGATTAGGGGACAGTTTTCAACTTGGATGCTTGTGATGCTCATCTGAAGAGGGGAGTTCATGTGGTCCCTCTGATAAAACTGCCATTTTCTGCACTCCAAACCATGTCTTCCCATCTCTTGGCTTTTTTATTTATGTTCCATTGAATTAAACCCTGTCAGCATTATTCAAGTAGGGTAATTTAAGACAACCAGTCAGTGAAGTCAAGCCCTAAAAGAATATTATCCTGTTTCTGCTGAAGCACATGTAGGAAGAGTAACAGGAATAAATTGGTTCATCCTATTTTATATTTTCAGCCAAGGTATTCAGCTGCCTTGATATGAAAGGGCTCAAAAGTAAATTTTCTTCATTTAAGATATGTAACAGTGGAGTTGCATTCAAAAGATCTGTGTCAGCAGCTCCTTGTTTCAAGCCTTCATATTAAAAAACATGATGAATGTTATTTTATGCCTGTATGTTCAAGCCAAGCGATTTATGATGTTTAAAAATGAATACAGATTGAAAAGCCTTTGATAATGCAAAGCTCAGCACTCTGGATTTCCTTTTGCTTTTATATGCGCTGCCAAAATATTTGCTAACCAGCTGTAACCTTTACCCCAGTTTCACTGGGTACTAAAATAGACTGTTGTGCTGTAGATGTGTTCCTCTGCTTTTAATTTGCTGTTCACGTATACTACAGCATGTAGTAACCAAGAGCCTTTTGTAGGGCAAAGGTAACCCAAAGGAATACAGTGAAAACAGCAAGAGGAAAACATCGAAAGTTGAATCCTACGTGCAAGCAACATCCTCTGACATTTAGGCAAACCCAAGTTCAGATTTCTGAACTGAACACTCATGATCATGAGTCATATCTAAAGCATTTTCTATCCAGTCTCTTTTTTTTCTTTGCTAAAAACTCTATATTCTGATTTAATGTATAAGCAAGGAGTTTTAACGTGTATTAAGCTAGCATGCTTCAGGACCTCACCACAACTATGAGGAAAATGAATTATTCTGATTTTGCCTTCTTTAATGCAGCTTAGAACAGTTTAAATCCTCACGAAAATAGGCAAAATAAGCTAGGATGTTTTATATATTAATAATAATATACAGACCAAATGCTAATTCAACTAAAATCCTCTTGATCGGGTTAGGTGGAAAAAAGAAAGGCTTCAGGGAAAATCTTATAAGTGTAATTTGCAATATGCAGCACCTTTTGTCTAAGGGTTTTATAAATATTAAAAGCCAGAATGCAATACATCATTGTATTGACTAAAAGGAGTATTTACCCTCAAACAGAGAGTCAAGGTTACAGTCACAATTTCAGAATTCAGGACTATTCCCTGACTCAACAACCATGTCCCGAAAGACCAGTAAGAAAAGGAGCCATTGCAGACTGGACAAGGTTGCCCAAAGGTAGCAATTATAGGCTACATCAGGCTGCAGAATAAATGATCTGCACCATCCTGATTAGCCTGCAGATTGGGAAGGCATTAAGCATCATTGTATTGCAAATTCCTAATTACATTCTGCCTCATGCAAGGCTCTTTGTCTCTGTAGCTGGAAGCCACAGTTTAGGTTTTTTTCTCTATTTTAGGCTTCTTAACATGTTTTTCACAGGAAACCAATGGGATATGTCTCAAAAATATATTGTTTTAAGAATGTGTACATTCTGGGATTCCTAGCAACATGAAGAATACCAAACCTCTGTGGATTTTAATGGCTTAACCAAGTTTGTTGTTATTAAATTTAAAGCTGAGAAAGAGCACATCTCTGCTGCTGGAAACACTGGGAGAGTTCTGTCCTTAAATTATTTTCTGTGGTACAAAAATTCTCCCATTTTGGTTATCCCTGGGTGCCTGTGTAAGTCTTTTTAAAATACCATATTGTAACAATAACATTTTTTTCTTAATGTAGTCTCTCTGTATTTATGTATTCTAACACATACACTCCACCTTAAAATTAAATGCTGAATAGTCACAGATACATATATATAATTTAATTGTTCATAAATACAAGTGACATTTAAGAAATTTACCATAAGACTGAAATCAGCAAGTTGCCAGAGGAAAGCAACATACTTTACAGAAAATGAAAAGAAAACTTCAATCTTGTTCTTCAGCCTTCTGCCCAGATGTCAAAGAGAAGAAAGATGTATTTAAGGCCAAACTTTCATAAGGAATATTTTTCTTACATATAGAGATGCCAATCTTCTACATTCATAAAATATACATGTTCTGAGGAAAAAAAATCTACTCTTTGACTGATGGAATAGTGTAATTTGCAAACGTTTGAAGGGTTATGTTTAAAGCACTGAGATGGACTTTTTCTGTGTGCAGCAGGTATTTTTCTGGTACCTGTTACATGTCTATCAATACAGAGCTGTTTTTAGACTTGTTCAAAAACAAAAGAACAGAATCCATAGGCTAAAGACACTATACACTTAAATGTTATCTCAAATTTCTTCAATTTCTTTAAGAAGCTTTAGAATCCTACTGCAAACCACAAGCCTTGTTTTCATGATCATGTCATATATTCAAAATATTGATGTATGCATAGAAGGAAAAGAGATACTGTAAGGGTTCTGAAAAAATGTTTATGCCTGTGCATTTCTCACAGTTCTACCTAGCTCATTACTTGATTTTTATTTTATTCAGTTGGTGGGGATGGGGATTGTTTGGCAGAATAATGTGTTAGCTGTTTTAGTGTGGATGCAAGCATAAAAGCTATAAAATTAATTGTTAGGACAAAACCTGCTGACTCAACCACTCAGCAGTATTTCTTGTTCTTAAAATTATCTTGTATCAGCACACAGTTTTATGACTCATATAAACTATAAAGGGTGAAGATGAAGATTAAGATTAAGATTAAGATTAAATTAGAGAAGGTATTAAACCTAAATTTGTGTACTTTTCTAATTTTTTGGTTTACCTTTAATATTAAGGAAGGGTGAAGTCTCAAATTTCAACCACATGTGAAAGATTGAACCGTTACCCTCCACTGAGGAAACCAAGATTGGTTGGAAACCCAGTGAAAAAAAGCAGAAAAGAAGAAAGATAAAATGTCAGGTGAAAGAGAAGCATGTTTGAATTAAATTCAACTTTTACCTATGTGGGCACATCCACATGGGGACATCAGGGTGCTAGGTTATGTCATGTTCCACTTTCTCCCTACTGTACATTAAGACTGAAATAATTTGCCCCATACTTAATGTCAAGTCAGCTGCATCACACAAAAGTATTTCTGGGGCTAACATATGAAATCAGGTTTTTGAGAAGTGAGGGAGTGTATGAAATTAGAGGGCATTACCTTTCCTGCACAGAGACCCTCACTCGTTCTTCTCCTGGAGGCCTTGTTCTTTTATGAACCCACTTGTGCATGGACTCACTAACTAAAAGAACCTCATATCCAAGATCTAGAGCTTCTTCTTAGGAGTCAGGGTGTTTGGCCTTACCTCTGTGCAAGGCTCTGCAGCTAACAGGCCCCTAGGCACCAGGCTGTCTCCACAGCAGCCTTGTGCTGGTGCTGTGTCTCTTCTGCGCCATATTGCATCCGAGCTCCTGCCAGGTCACCCAAGGCACACGGTGGTCGGATTTCCATGCTGTTACCCACAGAGCTCTATAATTGGGTCAGGAAAACAGGGAGACATATTTTAATTAGTCAGCTTGCTGTTCCTTCATTCCTGATGTTCTGCACATGCCTCCTGCACAAACAGTTCTTATGGAGAAGCTCGTCACTGCCATGCCTGTCTCCTGACTTGGCTCACACTACCCTCCCCATATAAGCAGTCCTTTAGAACTAAAAAAGGCCGATCTGGAAGGGTGTGAGCTTGTGTTATGAGTTAACACACAGACTAGCAGGCTCAATGACCCTGTCCTGCTAACGTGATCTATCACACACGGCTACCAAATGTCCACTCTGTGGCCAGGGCAGAGGGAGAACAGAGTATTTGTGTGCTTGTGTTGGGGGATCATAGCTAAAAGTAACCACAGGGAAAGGTGGTGGGAACATACCAGCAAGGTTTAAATGAACCCTTTAGCTTTTTGTTCAGGAACTTGTAAAGATAGATAACTCATTGCATGAGTTTAACTGGACAGGCCTCCCAACTTTGCCAGATTTGGGAAAACAGTGTCACAGTCTCCATATGCAGAGCACTCTCCTAAGAGTGTTCTGCTCTTCTGCAGCACATGCTTGTTGCAAAGAGAAAGAATATAAACCTCTTTTTCTAATCTTGATCGAACAACAACAGGAAAAGAAGCTGGGTCTTACACTGCAGCCAGAGATAAACTCTCTAATGGAAAGATCATTGAGTAATAAAGACTGCCCAGGGAGCTATGGTGTCTGCCTCACTGGGGTTTTTTTTGAGCAGGACATAACATAGCCATCTGTCAGAGATGATTTATATAGAGCTTATTCTGAGCTTATTCTGCCTTGGAGCAGGGCATAGTCTGACCGACCTTTTTGGATCCCTTCCAGACCAGTTTTCTGTTGTTCCCCATGCTAAGATCACTGTGTAGATATGAAGTATGCTTTAACACAACATATTTCTTTTGTACTCAGGGGGAACAACCCTTACCTCTTATAATTTATCTATTTCCTGAAACCAATTCCAGTTCATTAAGTGTAATTACAGTTTCATGCACACTTATTCATCCTATATGTACAGTATTCATATATGTGTATATATATATATAAATTCATCTGTAACTCTGAAGTACTGGAACATAGTCACCTGTAGCTTGCCCTTTAATCTGAAGTTCATGGAGTCTAGGATTAGGACTCTGCCCAGATCTGTCCAAACTGTAAAGGTGAAGGATAGAGCTGATCATCTACAGATATAATTGTTTACATGTTGCTATTTGAAGCTGGCAATTAAAGGCAGGCTGAAATATAAGAAAAAGCTGTGGCACAGGCAAACAAGAAAAAAGCAATGCACAAGCAGCTTTCTGTAATGGCTGGCTGATCACTGCCACATGATGGAGTGCAGCATCTTTTGTGATGACCCTGTTTTTCTCATCCACAACCGTGTAGAGCCCAGTGATTCAATAGGTCATCTTAAATTGTTTGCCCTAACTGCACAGTGAGATAGGCAAAGGCTGATTATTTCAAGCTAGTAATGTCTAATGTCAAAGATATCTTGAAAGCAAAAGTAAATTCTGTATTTATGCATAGTGCCTTAGGCACCATGTCCAATTCATTGCCTTCTTCAAAGGGTTTTTTAATGGAAATTATCAGTTTCTATTGACTGATTAATAATCCAGTCTCTGCTTTTCTCTTTTGTTCACAAATTAGCTTGTGTTAGACATTTAATACATTCTCCTTTATGTTATGCAGAACATCTTTTGAAAAACCAGTAAGAATAAGATTTTGCATGCTATGCAGGTGCTATTTTGTAAACAGGATATCCTGGCAGATTTTTCTTGTGCCATTGAGAAAGTTCTAACATGCTGACAAATTAATTGACAACTCTGTGAGAGTGTTTTCTGTTCAAAATCTCATCACTGCCATGCACATGAATTATCTTTACATACTTTATATTAATACACATACACAAGTGAGTAATTCTTCACCATAAGCCAGTCCCAACTGGTTTTTTTTTAAAGCATGCAGATGATCTGTGAGCTATTTCATACAAGAACATGCCAGGAACATTAATTTAACAGTAACTGCCACCCACTAACACCAACGGCTTATGAAACATCTAGTGTAGACCTCCCCGGTCTTTACATTATTAAAAGAGGTGTGTATGCATGTGCATATGTGCTTAGAATTTAGGAAAGTCTTTTGTTATGCTTTTCTTCTTGAAAATCCCAGAAAGGGGGCAGAGTTGGTCTAATTGGTCTGTAATGATTCATAGCACTAGCTGAGTTATTAACTTCAGTCCTTACCAAAATAGTATTGCTTTACCTTTCTCCCCATTATCTCATCTGACTGTAATGAGACCTTTTCATTTTATTGTCCTTGATATAGAGCAGAGCTGCTGAGGTCGAGAACAATCTTCCCCTACCACCTCTCTCCTACTGCAGACCAAAGACAATTAGAGCCAGAGCATGTTCATTACTGTTTGCTCTTGCTCCTCCTCCTGCCCAAGTTTGTATCAGGTCCTTAGCTCCTCTTCTCAAAGGCTCATGATACTTGATGTCAGTGGGAGAAAAGAGAGAGCCTGTTTCATATGTATGACCCATTAAAGAGGGCATGTCATTTAAGGTGAGCTGGCTGGCACAGCTATAAACACATAGAACCAGGCCTGGTTTCTGGGAAAGGTCATAGCGTGCTTTCTAACCATGGCATGTGGATATGCTTTGTGCTTTCCAGAGCAGTCTGCCTCACACTGACCTGTGGACAGAAACCCTGGTCTATGCCAGCCCTGACACCACCCTCCCACAGGAATTGTGTGGGAAATATTACTTGCCCTGAGCTGAAGTTATGCCAGAAAGCATGCTAACAAATTTTTATTTGTTTCAGCAACATGCTGCAATTATGTGATGATTCTTGAGCCAGTTTCTTTGTTCTGTGTCATTGACTTGAATAGTTACGGAATCAGTTTCTACACAAGGCACAAATTCTAAAAGTCATAAAAAATTATGTGCTCACAGCATGTAAAGAAGGGGCTATATCTCCACCATAGTGACAAAAGCAACTCTGCTGCTACCCTGTTCCCTCATGGAAAGCACTTCCTCTGGATCCATACCAATACCATGGTAGGATGTGTACCTAAGGGAGAGAAAGAGAGATAACAAGAGCACAAACTCTTTCAGTCTGCAAGATCAGATATGAGCTGTATCTTCCCATTTACTTGTCCATGTGAAAACACAAAGAAAGACACAGGCATACTCCTAGGACCCACCAATCAGGCAATTTACTTAGATGTTGCTGTGACTGAGTGTCTGATCTTCAAGTACTACACTTCCTTTTCCCAACTGGACATGTTCCAGAATGCATGCAGCATGAATTTCAACTGATACTTTCTGCTTTTATAATGTTTTAACAAAATGAACTATTGCTGACCATTTTTATTACTGTAAGTGCTCTTGGGTAATAAGCTGATTAATAAAGTTTTGTAATTGATTTACTAGTTTAAAAGAGGGAATCAATACATTTCATTAACAGAGTAATTAATGGCTTCATATTATCTACTTATATAAACCTAACTGAAAAGGGCTTTGATCCCTTACTACATCCACATGGAGAATCTGAGTCTGTGAGTGTTATAAAATTTAAGTTATTGCTCTCTTAAGCACCAGCCCATGCTTATTTGAAAAATTTAATGACACATAAAGACTATTGTGCCTGCCATAGACTTTCTTGTCTTGTCCTCACTGTGCCCCACACAGAAATCTACCAAACACTGGTATGTATCTCTCTTTCAGGCAGAGGCAGCATCCTGTCCTGCCTCTGGAGTGGCAGGGTCAGCACCAGCAGATGCACAAAATGTTAGCCATGGGGTGTTGTTCACTGCCATCCTTATTCAGTGTAAGGTCACTGTAATACTGCAGAATTTCCTTTCTGTATTTGTACTGCTTAGTACAATTGAAAACTAATAATAATCTGTGCACTTGGTATTGTACTACTGATTCTGATTTTACAGCCTTTTCACATGAGAAATTGCAGCTGAAATTCACCAAGAGTTTGCATTTGCAAACCATTATTTGCATAATTCCAATAATATTAAGGTTTCTTGCATTTCAACATGTAAGAAAAAAAACTGAACTACAGTCCCTTCTCATTAAGGAAAAATTTGAGCTACATTTCTCTCTCATCTAACTATTTTAGCTTTCCAAAATGTTTTTCCCTTTCAATTTCTACACAAATTTTTAACAAACCCAAAATAATTTGGATAAGAAAATTTAAGTAATGAAATAATTTTTTGTTATTTCAATCTGAGTCTTGTAGTGTGTCTATCCATTTTGAAATTAAGGTTATTAGCCTCCAAAACATAGACTTTCAACACAACATGGCAATGCATTTACATTTTTATTAGAATTAATGAAATGTTCATCACCAACTCCCTGATCTTCAAGCTGATAAAACTTGTACTTATGCTTTTTTGTGCTTCTTTGGTTTTATTTCCTTTTCCAGCAGTTACAGTCTATGTTATAAATATCATCAGAGCTTTGGTAATTGGCTGATTTACCTGCTCAGTTCTGAAAGGGCAGAGATTACTTGCCAAGGTTGCTTGGAAAATATCCATTAAGGAACAGAAGGAACAGAAAAGAATCCCTGGATACATAGGACAGTTGTCTCTAATATGTTAGGGTTTTTTTAAAAAAATCTCAATAATCTAAATCACCTTGGGAAGATTAAGGGTGACAAAGAGCAGCTGTTCTTTTTATGATGAACCAGCCTCAACATAAAAAAAAGTTACAAAAAAAGTGAGTCTTGGGAGAATTGTTGCTCCACTGTTGCTCCAAAAACATTGTGATGCAGATATTAATCTTGATAGTAGGTGTGACCTACAGTGAACTTCACCCTGTTTTGGTGCATCACTTATATGACATTTATAATCACTCTCGTATTTTAAGGACACTGAGTTGTGATTATATTTAGGGTTGAGTTTTTTCTTAAAAAAAAAAAATAAAAAAAAAAAAGAAAGAAAAGAAAGCTTAATATCAACCAAGGACAGCATCTAATACTGACCCCTACATGCTGAAATAGTAGAGCTTTTTATTGTGTTGACCTGAGCAATATGAGCCTGAAATTAAGAAATAACAAACATAACTCTTTAAATGTTTATTTTATAACACAGCTGTCTATTGCAAAATGTTGTTTGGTCAAAAAACTAGTGCTCATTTTGAGTATGTTTCTGGTGGAAAACTATTAGACTTATTCAAACTCAAAACCCAGTGTTTCCTCTCAACAGTTCTATCTAGAATCTTAAATTCTATGCCATAGAGGGAAATCTGGAACTGGTAGTGTTACAGCAGGCATTATCAAGATTAAGTATTTGGACATAAATTGGGAGAAAAAAAAGCATTTTAGCATGATGATTTTGGTATTTCCAAATCAAAATTCTCTGGCAAAAATTTCATCTCTTGAGAGAAACTTAAAATTTTGTTATTTAGAATGAAAACACTACAGAATGTGAGACTTTACCCCCAGGGTAAAATCTGGTGTTCCAGCCAGCTCAGCAGCCACTCACTGTCCCCTGGAGTGTAAGTGCCCCAGAGCCCTCATCCTCCAGCAAGAAGCCCCCGGAGAGGCAAGCAGAAATCTCATTAGCCAGCAGTGCTACAACACTATTTTAATAACAAATTTAAATACAAGAAGAGACCTTATGCCTCAGTAACAGTACAGCTTGCTTGAAAACACAGAATCTTGAAATTTTTCAAGTTATGGAAAGAGAGAAAGAGAGAGCGAAAGAGAAAGAAAGGAGAAAGAAAAGAAAGAAAGAAAAAAAGAAAGAAAGAGGTAGAAAGACAGAAAGAGAAAGAAAGAGAGAAAGAAAGAGAAGAGGAGGAAGGAAAAAAGCAGAAACCATTTCTCCACTTATCATGTTGAACAGTTAAACTGCTTATGCTACACACAAATCTGTAAACAAGGTAAAATCCTGTCCTGGGTATTTACAGTCAATCTCTCTTTGAACTCATCTGACATTCTCCAGATTGCAAAATCTTTTCCATTATTTCAATTCAATATATATATTGATCCTGTATTATAAGCAATTCATTCCTTGTACATCACTACTCAACTTTCAAACAAGTTAAAAATCATTCCAAATCAGAAAATATAATCAAAACTTGGAAAGAAACAAACAAAAGATGGATTTAAAGGCATGGATCAACCTACTGACTTCCACTTCCACTACTGAAAACTAAGGGCAGTCTTCCACTTTCTCAGTTTTGTGTTCTCTCTGACTTTCAAGTGAAGGAAATGAAACATGGTCTGGTCTCATTTAGATAATATATGGACCTTTAAGATAGCAAATGGATTTTCACACTCTTTTGTTTACCCAGGTTTTGGTCACTGCAATGTAAGAAAGAGCTAAAGCTATTAGAAAACATCCAAAGCAGGGCTACAGAGATGGTGAAGGGTCTGGAGAGGAAGCAATAAGAGGAGTGGCTGAGGTCACTTAGCCTGTTCAGCCTGGAGAAGAGGAGACTGAGGGGAGACCTCATTGCAGAGTACAACTTCCTCATGAGAGGAAGAAGAGGGGCAGACAGTGATTTCTCTCTTGTGACCAGTGACAGGACTCAAAGGAATGCTCTGAAGCTATATCAGAAGAGGTTTAGGTTGGATATTAGGAAAGAGTTGGTCACCCAGAGCATGGTTGAGCACTGGAACAGGTTTCCCAGGGAAGCAATCACAAAACTTGCCAGAGTTTAAGATTTTGGACGACATTTTAAGCCCATGGTGTGATTCTTGGGGCTGTCCTGTGCATGACCAGAGCTGGACTTCGATCTTTGTGGGTCCCTCCCAGCTCAGGATATTCTATGATTCTAAGATGTGCTGATAACCTTAGACTCTAGTTCCATATATTTGCTGACATGGTGCATTTAGCAAAAGCTAACAAACTTCTCTCTGTTGTGCTTGTCTAACTCAGTTCTGTGCCCCTAGAAAAATACGTGGTTTATCAAATTGTCCCCAAAAGAGTATTTTTTCTTAAGTTTTCTTCTAGGCAAATGCAGCATGTTTTGTTCCTGGAAAGGGTTATACAAATCTATATATTTTTAAATGTTTGGGGGTCATTTTATTTTGGTATCTTGGGCTGTGCAAAGGTGAACTGTAAACAGTACACTTAAAAGTATAAAGCAGTGATTTATTGGTCAACTCACACAGAAGGTGGTGGCTGGGATTTCACAGACTTTAAAGCTAGACATTAGCACATTCTTCACCCCAACAAGATACTCAAAAGATATTTTACCAGTGAGGAGAGGATCAATCAGTGGAGGAGGAGAGCCAGGGAGCTTGAAACGAGTCCCTGACTGATGCTGAGCTGCTGTCATACCCCAGTTCCATCAATACTGACACACCAATAGCACTGACAGTTGGATGAATCCTCATCACCTTCTTCCCTTGAAGATTTTATACCCTGTTGGGCCAATATTTTTCTCATCAACATGTTGGGCTCCTCATTAGCCATGTCTCAAAAATTCTTAAACACTTGGCAGACTTTGTCAGAATTTTGTCTCAACTTAGCAACTTTCTCAGCAGTCTGAGTCAAGTCTGTGTACCCAAAACATATCAGAGGTGGGTTGTCAGTTCTTGAAACTTTGGCAGCTGAAGGTCTCACACCCAGTTTGTTACAAAGAAAACTGCAGACAGAGGAGGTTATATTAAGGAGAACCACCATCACAGTACAAATCTAGATGTATCAGTCTTCATGTTTGCTCTAGAAATAGCAAAAGGTGACAATTACTGATTCGAAACAAGACATTGGCCATATTTTTGAACTTTTTTTTTTTTGCGTATCAACCAAGATCCTCCCTGAGACCTTATGATCATGTATCAACTACATGTCAGGCTCCACAACCATTAGTTAACTTATAAGCCATAAAATTATATGTTTTGATTAAAAAGTTATAGCCATCATCATTTGGCTAATGGCAAAGTCTTTTAATTTCATTCCTGCAATAGAATAATGATGAGCAATTTACTGCTTTTGAATACACACGGCAATAGCATGGGCATTTATTTATTGTACTCATTATCATCTAGGAAACCTAATCAAATCCTCCTATATGAGAAAAGTACAAAAGTTTATAACACCATTATTAAACAACTTTGAAACAAACGGGTGTGACAGATATAGGGCATAAAGACATCATCGCCCAATCACACCTGGCCTCGTGCCCAGAAATCTTAGGACAGTGAGTGATACCAAGGTGTTATTGTGGTCAAAACTTGCCATGCTAAAGAAATAACTGCTTTCTCTTGTCTGAGATTTTCATGAGGATCACCTGCTTTTTTTTGGCACTGAATTACACTGTCCTGTGTATCTGTTGTGTTGAGAAACAGCAAGATACTCAGCCATGTTTAGCACCAGGCTTATAGGCAACCCTCTACTGATTTTTTCTGATTGCTTTTTTGGTTGTCTTAGGTAAAAGCCTCCTCTGTTACTGAAGGGAACTAGACAAACACAAAATAAAGAGAATGAATAAGTTCTAAAACAAGTTTTTTGGGAAAAAGGGAGACTTGCGCTTCCTTTCATGGGTGGTTCAAGGCATATTTGGGATTGCCCTCCACAAAAGACATTCTCAGGAAATGCTGAAAGTTTTTAACTTCACATACTATGTATCCATACTCCTGAAACACACCTAGTTATTCCACATTCTCCCAGATTAAAAAATAGAATTAATTTAGAATGGATGATCAGGGGACCGGAGATGAAGCTTGAAAGAAGTATCATTTCAAACTGAGAGAGGAAATGTAGAAAGGAAATTATAATTTCCTCAGTCAAACAAACAAGACAGATGATGCCTAGAAAATGCTTTGCTTTGTTTACATAGAGACTAAAGGACATGATATCGCCTACTCAGTTTCTATGCCAGTTTAATTTTAACTGTAGAATCATAAAAATGTGTTAATAATGAGAAATTCTGGGAAGAATCTGATCTGGCAAAATGTAATTTCCAAACAGTTTAACCCTAGTACTACTTTGTTGATTCCATTATGTCACCCCAGATTTACCTTTGACACAAAGTCTTATATTAAGTGGGATGTTTCATTTTTAATGAAGAGAGGTTGCTTGTTTCTTGAGGATTGCAATTGGATTTATCTCCCAGGGTATTGCACTAAAGTCAGCAGAAAAACAGGGTAAAGTAAGACCATCCTATACCTTTGTAAAACTCACTTCATGTTTAAAAAGTGAAACTAATAGCAGTCCTATTGCACCACTATTAATTTAATGAATAACATTTTTTTTGTCATTCACATGTTGTACATTGCTTGTCTTCTTAAATGATATATTTTTGTGATAGATATATGTATTCCTGTGAAAGGTATCATAAAGCACCCCTCTGTGGAGGTCCCGTGGACTGCTTAGAGTGCTTGAGAAGAGCAGCTCATGCAAACGTGGAACAGTGCCTCAGAGAGCATCAGATAATGAGGGAAATTTAGTGTTCCAATGTTCCTTCCCATTCCTGCTCATGTGCACCCATCCTGTTGTGTTTGTTTCTGTTCATCTCTATCTTGCCATTTCTGGTGAGAGGCCACAAGCAGCCACACGTGTTAGGAAGAACCTAGGAAGAACCATCAATAGCATTTTCCTCGGCATATAAACACAATGTAGAGCTTGTTTCCAGGTAAGGAAAGATAACAGACCTCATGCACTAGCATTATTTTCACTATATCTTGTATTCTTATCACAGGACCTGGGGCCTGTTTGACCTGGAATGAAGACTCAGAAAAATAAAATCACAACAAAATGGGAAAGAGTTGAGGAGGGGTTGTATTATTTTCAGGGTATTATAGGTTTATCTATTAAGATTTAACTCTTAGTCAGCCCTGCATCTGTGTGGTTTTAAATGGGAAGAAAGGGAACTCAGCATCAAAGTAACATCCTGCCAAGCCACCAAAACTTTTGAACCTTCTTACAAGACTGCACAAAAAAAGAACAGTGTACAAACATGCCTGTGAGGTTTAAATTACCACAGTGTAACCAGAGTGTATGTAGCTACATATTTGTAAAGATTGCTTTGGTACCATATCTATAAATCCTCACAAATCCATTTCTGCAGGGGCAAAGGTCATTTTTGAAGGAGAATTTTATACTATGTCACAGAAAATTCATGTTCTGTTGTCATAAAAGTTTCAGGTTCGTTCTCAGTCTTGCTATTTTCCCTTAAATTGAGTTTAGATTGAAAACTACTGTGTTCTCCAACTGTGAGAAATATAACAGCCCTCAGTGAATGCTTTGGCTATACAGCACAACCAAGAGCATAATTTGTTCACTGGCTCTAAAAATTTGCAAGTTTCAATTAACAGTCAAAATGCTCAACTTCTATTAGGAACTCACAAAATCTCACTTTTTTGAAGGACTACATTGTAAGAACTTTCTTCAGAATCAAAATGAGGTAGAGAAAAGCTTATTTCCTGAAAAACTTTTGTGTCTTGACTCTTCAGACCCCTAGCACAGTTCACGTTGCTAAACCAAAAGCTGCCTCTCTCACTGATATTTTTGGGGATAAGAATATATAATCAAAATTCCACTGTTCAACAAAATTTCCTTTGTTGAA
>VZRH01006092.1:211394-236818 GCA_013397555.1 Urocynchramus pylzowi
AAAAAAAAAAAAAAAAACAACAACAACAAAAAAAAACAACCTCTAATTTGTGCCTAAATTCCAAACATTTATCTGTTTGATGTAAGCCTATATTTACCTGGCATCTTACCCTACCCCAGAATTTTCTCCCTGTTTCAGAGAGAATCAGACAGGGATATCCTTTTCCAACAGATAACATTACAAAGCAGACCTGTATCACCTCCTTAATCTAGCAGATGTCAAATTTCCTAAAAAGGAAGCTCAAAAGTCTGTGTATGTTTGCTAGAAATGACCACAAACTTGGAGGAGTTGTCACTGCTACCAGGTTATAACACAGAAAATCAGATGTGTTTTTCATTAAAGCAGTAGACAGATAAGATGAGGAGACTTAAATGAATCACCAGGTGGTCATGACAGGTCTTCCTTGTGTGACAGCATAAGCACTTTAGTTGAGCTCAGAAGAGCTCTTCTGAAGTCATTGTCTCTGCTTGGTTCACAGGATGAACTGTATTTGCATGTTGTGATGACTTCCTTAGCTAAAGATAAGCCAGAAAAGATGCTCCACAAGCAAACATAAAATCTCCTGCTGCTTATTAAGTCTATAGGATGAATCTAGAAAAACTACAAAATAAGAAATAAATTTTTTTGAAAGGTATGGTATTGCTATCCTATTAGGTTCATGTATTTGTTTTACTATGAGAGGTGATAGGGAATCCAAATATCCTTAGAGCTAATTTACTGTACAAATACTTAGCAATCTAATTGAGATAGACCTGCTTTGAGCAGGATTTTGAACTAGGTGACCTCCAGAGTGCCCCTCAGATCTAAATATCCTGGTTACAGGGTTATGAGGTAGAGTTTAGTATTAGGAGTGACTGGCAAGGAGGACTGTAAATATGCTCTAGTGATTTTGTAGCTAGAAATAACCAACCCTTGATAAACAAGTGGGAACAGCAGGCTGGTAATCCTCTGGTGTGGACTGAGTTCAACAGCATGTGCTGTTGTCTCTGTGTGCCTCTGCCCTGGATTTGCTTTGGGCACACCTCAGAAGTGAGGTAAAGGAAATAAATTTACTCCTTGTGCTTTAGCCATGGGTTTGTGGTTGTCGCAGCTGCTTGCCTGTGCCAATTCACACGATAAGTATAGTAAAAATTTTAGATACAGAAAATTGTTAGGGTATAGTAAAGGTCAAGAGTGATGGAAGACAGAAATTTGAGAAGCCAAGACGAGAGAATATCAAAGAAATAACTGGGAACAGCAGTACATTACACCTTTTATGAAATTAGCATCTAAATTTTCCTGGACTTATGCTAAGATGAAAAGATTCAAAAATTTGAAGTCTGTTCTTTCTCACCTTGAACCTTAGAAGACCAATTTGTAAAATACTAGTCAATCTTTATTAATATCTATCATTATTATGGATGCAAGATTTGATTTAGAACAGCAAATAGTATCTTTCTTGGTGATATTTTAAAAGACACCTTTAATTGCAACAAAATTCAACATACTCAAAGCTGCTTATTGATTTTGTTGTGCCTTCACTTAAGCCAATACACTTGATGTCCTATGACTCCACATTTATCTCACTTACAGTGTGAATATATTTATTTGAAAATCAGCTAATTCTTCATGAATATAAAACATAGAAAACAATTCTTATGAAGGGCAGCTGAGAGAGCTGGGTTTGTTTAACCTGGAGAAAAGGAGGCTCAGAGGGGAGACCTTACCACTCTCTACAACTACCTGAAAGGAGGTTGTGACCAAGCAGTTGTCAGTCTCTGCACAAGTAACAAGCAATAAGACAAGAGGAAACAATCTCAAGTTGTGCCAGGGGAGGTTTAGTTTGGAAATTAGGAAAAAGTTCTTCACCAAACATGTTGTCAAGAGATTGCTCAGGGAAGTGATTGAGTCACCACCCCTGAAGGTACTTAAAAGATGTGGACCTGGGGCTTAGGGACATGGTTTAGTGGCAGACCTGGAGGTGTTAGGTGTACAGTTCAACCTGATCTGAACGGTCTTTTCAAACATAAATGACTCAATAGTTCTGTACAGGTTCATTTGACAGAAAGGTTTTGAACACCTCATTAACATAAACCATGCCAAATGTACCTGGTAATCTCAGAGAAAATAAATAAAAATTTTATCATAATTATTAACTTATATCATTTACTATTTCTTGGGAGTATCCAATATTTTTGTGGTATGGAAATATAACAGCACCTGTCCTGACAAAACAGAAGTTATTCAAAAACAAATCTGGTAATAATTTGGTAAGGAAATCTATAGTGCTTTTGACATATTAGTTTCAAGTAATTCTTCCAACAACATTAAAATTAAATTAAGTTAAATTACATATAAGAACAGGTTAATTAATCTTTGGTGCACAATTGTGAAATTTCACAAAGCATCCAACTGGCCAAAAATGTCTGCACTGAACTCTCATGTTACACAGATGCTCACCTGAAGTCTAATGCATGTAATAGATTCAGCCTTAATTACTAACTGCACAAATGTTCACACAGGGAGACGGAGCTTCAGACACCCAGATTTGCAGGGAAAAAGGAGGGCAAGGAAAATATCACCTGACTGTTTCCATGATGACTGTTATATGTACTATTTCTTTATGCCACTCATTATTTTCTAATTGAAAAGGTTTTTCTTCATTTTGAAGTACCTAATTTTTTTTTCTGGGGTCCTTTCTTTTATAAAACTTGCCTTTGTAAAAATCTTCAAAACAAAACCTCTTCATAATATCCAGTGTTAATGGATATTTAAATTATTTTGTGTACTCCTTCTCTACTCTAATGCAGCAGAAGTACTTTGCTGCAATTCAAGTCCATCTCATCTCTGCAACAGATGTGGTTTGTATAGGTTACAAAGCCAAGATGCAGTTAAGCACAAAAAGATGTAAAACCTTAACTACAAAGGCATTGACAGAGTATATAACTACACAGACAAAGGTGATGTCATGTATTTGGGGAAAAAAAAAAAAAAGCCAGAATTTCAATGGGAAACTCCTTTACAAGAGTTTCCAAGACATAGGAGTTACACAAAGAGGATAAAAAAGGGAGCTCTGGTTCAAAGAAAATTGTTATCTGAACAAGAAAATAAAGCTATGGAAAGGCCTTCTGCAGCCAGATGCACAGGTACATTTGTGCTCAGCCTACCAGGTTACTGCTGATCAAATTCTCACTAGAAGTTTTAGAAACTGAAAGAATTGAAGAAGGTCTAGTCTTGTGATATTTCAACAGGTAGTACAAAAGCAAACTTTCAAAGGATGTTTCCAAGGAGGTCCCTAGCACAAACAGAATTAATGTGCTTCCTCCCATGCAAGAACAGAAGCTACTGCAGAGACCTGAATCCTGTGAATAGAACAGTGGCAAAAGGGAAAGAAGGTTCTGAAACACTGAACTTACTTTTTTTTAAAAAAAATAAAAAAGATTTTACCTTTTAAACCCAGCCCCCCAGCCCCCAACTGCAATATCAAAATGTTGCCTATCAGCTTAACTCTTGGAAGACTTTTTGGAACAAAGTCTCAAACAAACGTGATCACAGCCTGGGGCAAGGAGACCTACAGAGTGTAAGGCTGGATTTTCCTCAGATTCATCAGCACAAAATTAGGAAAGGAACAACAATGAAAGTGATTGGCTCTTCCTCTCTCTTAATGGTTTTAATGAATAGCCAGAAAACATTTTTCTCACACACCAGCTCAAAGTGCTGCTTGGTGACACATGGATGTTAACTGTTACTTTGATGGGATAAGTATATAAAGCAGCTGTTTTAGAAAATTATTTACTTCCTGATTTTTTACTCATCATATGAGTATTCTCTGAGAAACTTTTACTTCAACACTTATTTACTGTTACTTCTATTTTCATCATAATTTTGTGAAGCACTAAAACTTCACTAAACATACCAACCCTTTCTTGCATATCAACCAAAAATTAATAAAAAACATGCCAAAGGCAACTGCTTTTTAACTTCCATCCAGTTTCTCATTACTATTCCCCTTCTCATCTCTTCTTTCATTTGGATGCTTGGATCAGAAAGAGACTTGCTCCAAGGCTTACTTCATAGGTAACAGGCACTTGTTCATTTTAATGACTGTCACTTTCTCAACATGAATACAAGAAAAGCTTTACTCTTTAATTCAAATAATGGTCCAAGCATTATGAAAATAAGTTACATGTAAAGTATTTCATGCTGGGCATGTAATGGACTTGAGAACAGCAATTGTTTTCAGTCCTGCTCACAATTTCTTCTGTCTGTCTGTTGGAAGATGTGATAGTCAGGGAGCACATGTCCTGTAGCGAAAAGGTGCAGATGAAAATGCAGAAGTGCTAGGCCTGGATAAGGCTAAGCCCAACATTTTTTGACATTTCTCACAAAACTGGAACTTCTTGGGCCTGTGGCAAAATCTGTGCCTCAGTGACATCAACATCCCTGTCAGTTCTACTTTGAATAGTTTCTCCAGATTCCTAAGGCTCTGGGGACTTCCCAACTTTCATAGTCTTTCCTCTGTGACAGACCCTCCTGGCTCAGTTATCAAGACCCAGAGCTTCTGTTTTGCCTCATCAGATAGCATCTCATCAAAGATCAAATTTAGACTAACATTACATTCAAAGTGCATCTATTGCCCTCTCAGTGTTTCCAGTGTGTATTTGTCTTAGCCTGTATTTGTATTTGCATTAGGAGGTAGAATTAAGGGGGAAAAAAGGCTTTGTTTTAACATTCACCACTGCATAAGATCTGTGGTGTCACAGAATGCTAGCTTAACATCAGCAAACACATGTATAATGCCACTGAATATTCTTGTTCTGCTATTACAGGGTACTGTTATGCTAGCAATGACCTTTCATGGATTAGTATCAAATTAGTGTGGTGTTCTGGGAGCTGAATCCCTGCTTGAGGTTTGGAACCTAATAGCAAAATGATAGAAGTCAAATAATCCTGAGCTTCCATCCTGGATTAACTGCGAGAAGCCAAATGTGCTCCCTGTTTTCATCCAAAAAATGTAGTTAGGACTGACAGTTTCACTCACCACTGTTACAGTCAGGGAGCTAGCCAGTTCCTTGGGAAGTAGGAAGGAGTTTGGTGTTTCTTGCTACAAAATTGGATTTTGACATATCCTTTGGTCCAGTCTTCCAGGATGAGATTGTCCTAAGGCTTCCACTGTCAAAGTACCAGTGCCAGTGGCCCAAGCAAGGTTCTCACTGTCTAAGCCAAACCTCACATTTGAACAGTAATTCCTCAACCTGTCCTTAGCAGAGCATAGAGCTGGTCTTACACCCTGCCCCTAGGGTTTAGCTTGCTAGCAATCCAGCATCAGTAAGAAAAAAACACAGCCAAAGATTCACAGCTGTCTTAAAGATTCTCCTCAAGGTCTCTTCTTTCCCCATTTTCTTTTTTGCCTGGCCTTGAGAGCAACCAATTTTTTAATTCTCCTTCACAAGACAGTTAGCAAGTACTATTCGAAAAAATTCACAGGGGAAGAAAACAGCAAACCAAACATAATTCTTTGATAAAGAGTTGACCTGTGGATATATGAACAAGAGCAAAGAAAGTGGAATAGCTATCTGTATTTTGTCCAGCTTTTAACCAAACAAGTTATCAAGCAAGGTTTTGACAGCATCTAAAAGAAGAGACATATTTGAGGCACCAGGGTCACACCACCAAATCTTGCCAAATTATGATCACAAAAATGCAGCTTTGCATGCAGAGCAGGGAAGACAATCACCTGAGCAGGAATGTTGCAGTTTTATTAGAAGAAATTCACTTTTTATCACCCATTGCACAACACCAGATTTCACTGTAAACAACTCTGAAAGGCAAGTTTAATTTCATTACTAGTTTCATTTCATGTTCCTTATGAGTTCAGGTACAAAGATTATCAAGAAATTCAAAGCACAACCTTGTCTTTTTCATATCATTACAGTTGTTTTTCTCAGTTTCACCTTGAGTTCCACAGTTCTATATGTTCTATTTCTCCTTGTCAAGATATTTCCAAAGGGCTAAAGCAGAGAGCAAAGAGACATAAAGCATGAAGTAAATTATAGGTTATTTTAATCTGGTCTCTCTGATGACTAAAATATGATCTCTAGAGAAGTGATATAATTTTTTGATGTCACAGAACCAACCCTTTATTCACACTGTGTTTCACTGTTTATTTTCAGTGAGTTTAGGAGGTTTCTACTCTGTGTATCTGGATAAAAGCTGCTTGTACATTCATATTTTTCAAGAATCGCAGCTGGAAGACCCTGCAGCTGGCATGTTTTGCAGGTATTTATTGAAATTTCTCTCTGTTAACCCTTCTAAATAGACTTGATTAACCCAGCAGACATAATACATAAAATTTTATCATTTTAAAACATTTTCCATTATTATTTCAACCCATTTGTTATGCCACCTTATCCTTGCCCAAATGGTTGATGCATCTCTGGCTCAAGTTCTGATCAGAGGTGCTTGTCTCACTGGGTTATTCTTCCATTTTCCCACATCAAGGCCATGGAGGACTCTGTGTTCCAGAGAACAGCCCCATCCTGCAGATGGCCACATTTCTCCATGGCAGTGCAGAGCCACAGGATTAGAGAGGGGGTTTGCAAGGCAATGTGGAGATGGGGTGCTGCTCTTTTATCAGTCTTAGACAAGAAATAACCCCGTTATTCAGATGTGGAACTGACACCCAAGGAAGCAGAGAAGATAAGGCGAGTCTGTCCCTGCAGCCTCATCATGCAGAATTAGCAGGAATGTGTGAAGAGTATGGGATTTCCCAAGCCTCAACCAGGAAGAGCTGCTAGAGCTGATCTGGCAGCTGTTCTGAATGAGTGGTTTGGTCACTTAAAGAAACACAGTGAAAGATCTTGGCAAAATCAAGGTTTAATATGAATCTGTGAAAATACAACTTTACAGAGTTCCACAGCAAGGTTTTACTCTATTACTTACAACACAGGGTAAAGCACACACAGGAAGATCAAATTAGAAGCAGCTTGGAATGATCTACATGGATGCCAGGAATGTAAAATGGAGTAAAAGGCACAAAGGATATGGATGTAGATAAGGGTGAAAAAGGGCTTAGCAGTACTTAATCATTGAGTAATTTAACATTTATGAAGTGATTCAATAGGGTTAGCTACAGTTATAGCAATGATTTAACTATAGATTGGAAATAGAAACATTAATTCCATAACCAATTAACGCACACACAAAGGTAAAATTATATATTTTGCACCTATGTATGTAAGAGTACCTATCAAAAATTACCCTTGGGTTCAGTGAAATACTCACATCAAATCCCTTTGTTTTTCCCAATAGGTAAGAGTTCCTGTACAGAACTGCTTATCCTTTGTTCCACACCTTGGTTGGGCATCCACCGTTTCTGATTATTCCCACCTCTATCATGCAAGATCTCCTGCTACAATCTGGGAGTGAGTGCCTCACAGCTCAACTGGTAAGGTCCAGGAATGCTTCAGAGCTCAGACAGTTTGGTCAAGGCTTAGCAGGAGCTTCTGTGGTCAGACCCAAGGAGAATCCCATCTGCAGGTGTGGAATATGGTCATTGTTTGTGGGAGAAGCTTGGAGAGAAAGACAGGTGCAGTGAGCAGTCGTGTGCATGCCCAGAGGCTGTCAGGATGTACAGCTGGAAGTCTGGTTTCTCATGTTGCCTTCTAGCCTATCCTTTTAATATTTCTTGCCTAGAGCTTAATTTCTCCTTTTTCCTTCCTGATTTTCATTTTTCCTGCTTTTCTGGTCTTGACCCTTTGTTTACTAGGTTTTTACTCTTTCTTGAAACAGAAAAATAATACCCTGCAATCTCTCTCAGCCTTTGTTTTCAGCAATTCTCATCTTCCTTACAGACACAATAGAAAAGACCTCAGCTTCTGGTTTTCAATGTAGGGTTTGTGAATCATATTTTTCTATTAAAAACATTTTTCAAACCATTCAGTAATGTAGAAAAGTGAGCATTTCAAACCTGGATGGACACGTAAAGCAAATACATGAGCTCTGAAATTCTCAATCACTGCTTGCATTTTAATGTTTCATGATCTGCGATATCATGCACGGTATTTTTCAAAGTTATGTGTAATGAAGGTGACCTTTTCACTTCTCAGAAAAAAAACCCTAAATAATTAATTATCTGTCTGGTGCTAACATCAATAAACATAGTTATAATTTCTCGAGCTTTCTGACAGCAGTGGGGGAAAACATCACATTTGGGTCTCAGGAACTTTGCTGAAGCTGGCATTCTTTGGATTTACAGTGCTCTCTTGTGGCCAGATCAGGCCTCTACAAGACAGTAATTTTCTACCCTAAGATCTGTAGGATTTTTGGCCAGTACAGTCATTCTCAAGCTGTCACAAAATATTACAAATGTCAAAATCTGCCAAAACAGATGTTTTAGAGAAGTGTTTTTTCTCTTCTTTTTTTTTTTCTTTCCCACCGGAAAAATTACTTAAGTTGTTAATTTATCAAAAACAATACTTAACTACCTGAAAACCATGTAGAGAAAAGAAAAAGATTACTCCTGACACTTAAATAATAATTTAATATGACCTTCTCTTTAACCAATATTAATTTTTATCATGGATTTTTTAAGTCTATCATTCACAGGTTTTCACAGTATTNTCAAGCTGTCACAAAATATTACAAATGTCAAAATCTGCCAAAACAGATGTTTTAGAGAAGTGTTTTTTCTCTTCTTTTTTTTTTTCTTTCCCACCGGAAAAATTACTTAAGTTGTTAATTTATCAAAAACAATACTTAACTACCTGAAAACCATGTAGAGAAAAGAAAAAGATTACTCCTGACACTTAAATAATAATTTAATATGACCTTCTCTTTAACCAATATTAATTTTTATCATGGATTTTTTAAGTCTATCATTCACAGGTTTTCACAGTATTACAGCATGGTTNAAAAACCCTAAATAATTAATTATCTGTCTGGTGCTAACATCAATAAACATAGTTATAATTTCTCGAGCTTTCTGACAGCAGTGGGGGAAAACATCACATTTGGGTCTCAGGAACTTTGCTGAAGCTGGCATTCTTTGGATTTACAGTGCTCTCTTGTGGCCAGATCAGGCCTCTACAAGACAGTAATTTTCTACCCTAAGATCTGTAGGATTTTTGGCCAGTACAGTCATTCACAGGTTTTCACAGTATTACAGCATGGTTTGAGTTGGTTCAATCAAAGTCCAATCCAATTTGCCCTTGAACACTTTCAGGGGTGGGGCATCCACAATGTCTCTGCCTCACCATCCTCACAGTAAAGAATTTCTTCTTTGTATCTAGTCTAAACATACCTTCTTTTAGTTTAAAGCCATTATCCCGTATCCTGTCAGTACATGTCCTTGTATAAAGTCCTTCTCCATCTTTCCTGTAGTACCTCTAGGTGCTGGAAGGCTGCTATAAGGTATCCCTGGAACCGTCTCTTCTTCAGTCTGAATAATCCCAAGTCTCTCAGCCTGGTCTCATAGTAGAACTGCTCCAGCCCTCCGATCATTTTCATGACCCAAAGATGTGTCTTATCAGGTCCCATGGACTTCTGCACCTTCAGGCTCATTACATGGTCTCAAACCTGATCTCCTACCATGGAACCCAACACATTCTCCCAGTCTCTGCCTTTACCTTTTGTGATTTGGGCAGTATGGCTGGAGCATTTGCTGGAGAAAACTGAGGCAAAAAGTCTTGGAGTACCTCAGCCTTCTCCACATGCCAGGAAACCAAACCTGATGTTTCCTTTTGGAGAGGGACTACATTTTTCCTTGTCTTCCTTTTTTCACCAATGTAGCTATAGAAGTTTTTCTTGTTGCACCCAACATCCCTGGCCAGATTTAGCTCTGTCAGGGCTTTAGCTTTCCTAACCTGATGCCTGGCTGCTAGAACAATTCCTTTGCATTCCTCCCAGGCTACCTGTCCTTCCTTCCACTCCCTGTAGGTTTCCTTTTTTTGTCTGACTTTGTCGTGGAGCTCCTTTTTCATCTACACAGGACTCCTGGCATTTTGCCTGACTTCTTCTTCATTGGGATGCATACTACTGAGCTTGGAAATGATCACTGAATATCACCCAGCTTTCTTGAGTTCCTCTTCCATCCAGGGCTTTATCCTGTGGTACTCTACCAGGCAGATCCCTGAAGAGGCAAAGAATGCTTTCTTGAAGTCCAGGTTTTATCGCCTGGTCTATGACTTTTCAGATATATCACTGTCTTCTTGAGAATTATTAAAATTATTACTATTAAAAAAACCCCAAAACCTAGAGCTGAGAAAAATCATTCATTCTGCCAGTGTGTGCTCAGCCCAGACCTACCTCCATGCTCCTCCATTTCAAGGAGGTTTCCTTGCAGACCTGCATTTCCTCGAGCAATCCGGTGGGGTACAAGAGTTCACGCGAGGCAGGCCCAGCAGGGCTGAAGGCAGATTGGTACCACAGAACCACACTCTGGTGACACTCATGCCCTCATGATGAGGCACAGCAGGGCTGGGCTCCATCCTGCAGTAGAGGCTGCTGTCATCCCCTTCACAGCCCCATCCAGCTCTTCACAGTGCTCCCCTTTGGAGCTGTCTGATTAACACTCTCATTAATCTCAGATTCAGTGAAAGGTGAGCAGTAAACTGCCATTGTGCTTAAGAACACACCCAAACCAAATGAATTGGTGGGGAATACCTTCTCTGTTCCTCTGCAATGGGGCAATACCTTTAGGGAGAAAATGCTACAGCCTGCAAAAGGGTGGTATCTCACTAGTCTTCACTTCTGCCAAACTAAATATACACCATAAAATCTTCCACTTGTACATAATACTATCAAGGGTGCCTCAAGTTCTTGAAATCTTTCAAATTTGTTGACTCACAGGCATTCACAGGGAAGAGAAAAAACATTATTGGTATTCAATATTCAATTATTCATTTGAATAGTGAAATCATTTAACTATAGAGTCATAACTCAAAAAAAATCTCTCAATTAGGCTATGACAATTTTGTATTTACCAAATTCAACATCATCCATAAGCTAGTAAAAAATATACACAGGGAAGTAATTAAAGAAACCCAGAATCAAGAGGAGAAAAAACTGAATTGAACACCTAGTTATTACTAATTAGCATCTCTCACTGATTTGGTCGTTTTGCTTTAAAAAAATACCTAATTTTATTTCACTGGTTTTATTAGTGCTGTAAAGATAATTGCTCAAAGGAAATATAAAATGCAATATATCAAGTGCAATTTTTAAGTCTGTTTTATATCCAGCTTTCAAAGAGAAAATTCAAGGACAAATTTTTTCTGTTCCTCATGTTGTTCTCTTCATGCTAAATTTGGATTGTCCTCCAAATATTTCTGAGTTTGAATATAACCTTGACATTCTTCCTTTCTCTTACTTTACAGGTAATTTTTAGCATGTCTGTTGAATAGTCGGTGAATAATTACCTTGGAAAATAAAGAAACAGAAAACTAACCCATAAGAAGATTTTCATTTTTAAAGACACTAGTCAAATTTCTGAATATAAAACAGAGGATAAGAGTTAAAATTCTTCCTTGAGATGATTATGTCTTTGGAGTACCAAACTCCCACTTTTAAAGAGCATATATACTTGTTTCAAAGACACTTTAACCTTCTATCAACTTGCATAATTAAAAAACATGCTACAGAGTGTTAAGTGAAGAACATAAAATTATTTTGTTTAATAATTTATTGGTCAGCATTTCATAGCATCATTAAAATATTTCTTGCTATGTTACATGCTAAATATGTTCACATGTACCAGATAACTTCAAACATCTTGACATCTGAAGATATAATTCTTAGTTCAGTACAGTGAACTATGCACATAAACACCAGAAAGCGGATGGATGAAGCAGTTGGGGTTTTTTTCTCTTAATCTCCTTATTTTTTAAGCTTCTGGCAAGCCATAATTCATTTTTATTACAAAGACACAAAAATTGTGCAATCACTTTTTATGTATACATATATATATATATATATATATATATAATATGTGAGTTTGCATATCCTGTAATTTTTGCTTATAGTATACACAATTAAATTTGTCAGATAGAACAAGTAATGTGGTCAGTTTCTCAAATTTAAAGAGAAAAAAAGTCAACCAGTTGGATGAGAATGGCTTTCTTAGTACCTTTACTGAGATCACGCAGTTTGATCTCTCAAAAACACATCCAGACATCTACTGCCAAGAGGAATATTATGAAATTTCCAACCATGGACATGCTGTAGTTGGAACTCACTGCTTGTTTGACACAAACAGAAGAAAAGGAAGTAATTCTAAAAACCAGACTTCAACATTTCTGCTTTCCATGATACTGGTTGTTTTTCCCTGGAGGCATCATATTTGTAAACTATTGCCATGCCTGTGCCATTCATATGCCAATTCATGGAACAAAGCAGTGAATCAATTAAGATTTTGAGGTATTTTTAAGATAAGACCCGCCCAAACTTGTTTTGCAGTATGAGCTTGTTGAAATATCAATATTACATCAGATGAGCCACAGAAAAGGCTCTTCTGTGATCATCTGTGCTCAGGTCTTTCAATGCAGAGCTGTGTTATGCAGTCTTTTGGTGTGGCTGAGCAGCTGCTCCTGTCACGTGCTGAAGCAGATGTGAGCTTTAATACAGTGAATCATCTTTTTGCCTCTGGCTTTGCAGAGGGCCTGTTCAGGTTTCTTTTTTTGACATAGCTGACTTTATAAATGCACCCATATTTCTGCACTTCTTTTAGTTCCTCTTGGTTTTATTCTTTGCTGTTCATTTAGCTCATTGTTAAAAACAAAATTGGTGGATTGCTTTTGGAGAACACCTTACGAAAGGCAGGAACATATCAACACTGGTATTAACCTGAGATAGCAGTAAGGTGTCTCCTTAGCACTTCAAACAAGAAAAATTCAGAAATATGCAGTTTGGCTCTCTGAGCTAGAAGACCAATAAAATATATGGGGTTTTTGGCTTCAGTTTTGTGGTGAGGTTTTTGGTTGGTTGGTTGGTTGGTTGGTTGGTTGATTAGTTTTTGGTTGGTTTTTTTGGGTTTGGTTTTGTTTTGTATGGGGGAGTCTCTTTGCTTGGGTTTTGATTTTATTTTGGGGGGTTTTTTGAAAGCAAGGCAACCAGAAAGAAATACATTAAACTGCAGGGCAAGAAATCCTGAGGTATCAGAGCCTCAGGGTTGATGCAGTGTGTTGAGTACACTGCTATGCTGATAGAATAGTGCACAGCTGTGATGCCACTACACAACCTGAAGACTTCATTGGAAAAACTCTATAAAATAGAGTTACAAAATTCATACAATACTCTAATGAGCAAGGAAGGAAAATCTTAAGCTCCACATCCTGTGAACACAAGATGTGCTTTAAGCCAATCTAACTTGCCCTAAGACCCTCTCTAGAGTTCCTGGCAGAAAGCATGAGTGGGAACAGACAGCAAGTGCTACTTCACTTCCACTATTACCAAAGTATTGGAGCCTCAAAAACAAACTGCATCTATGCTCAAAAAGCACAAACAGGCAAGGCCTCTTCCTGTGAATAGTACCTACTTCTATCTTGTGGAAAAAGAGGATCACTCTTAAAACAGAAAAGAACTTTTGAGAGTTATGTGGCATTTCCTCAGTCTTATCCGGAGGTGTACTGATAGACCTCACTAAAGGCTGGCAGCAAACCTAAATTTCTGTGTATCACAATGGAAATTTGGAACAAACAAAATTTGGAGGAGTACAAAATAATAGTTAAGAAAATATATCAAGCTTTAAATTACAGTTTCTGGCAGTTTAAGGTAGAGATGCCACAGTTTCACTGCACTACAGCTGTAGCATACCTATGTACAGCTATAGGTAGAGCATTTTTTTTTCTATACAGCTGCAGCAATAATATAAACTGATGAACATTGCCATTTTCATATGTGTTGTTTTTTTATATTAGTAAAATTTACACTTGTTTTTTTTCTCAAAGAAGAAAGTCAGACTGGCAGATAGTGAGCAAATCTGAGTTTTAGTAATCTCTCTGCATTGTAAACAATGGCAGAACTTTATGAGTGAATTATGGTTTTAAACCATATAGATATTGTTGAGTATCTTAAAAAAGTTTATTTTTTTCACTATTCTTTTACTGTTTTTATAGCAGAATATTTTTTCTAATTTTATACATAAATATGTGACTGGTAAATGTGATTCATTTGTTTCTCTTATTGAAAGGAAGCTTAAAATGTAATAAATTGATCTCAGTAAACAAAGATTCAAGGTGGCCAATGGGACAGGCAGATATGAAAATACTACACTCTTAAAAATTTAAACATTTGTTTTGGATCTCTTTGAGGCTTCCAAACAGAAAGCCTCTAGAATTAGAGGCTTCCAAACAGAAAGTTACTTTTCTATAGTGAACACATGGAAATTATGACAATGAACAATGGAAATTATGAAAAAAAAAATGCATCACTTCTGTATATCAATGCTAATGGATGATGTATTTTAGGAGTCATAAGTCTCTTCAGATGTATCAAACAGTACTAAAGATTAACTGATTTTCCAAAGTTTAGGCAGAAGTTGCTATATATCAGAATCACAAGATAGTCATATGCTGGCAGATACAGGCATATCTTGCTTTCATAACATTAAATGCAGAATTCCAAACAGGGGAAAGATCAGTTGCAACAACGTACTCTTTGTTTCATGGTCTTACTGCTTATGAGATACTGTTTTCAGAGAAGAAAATATTCTTCTTTGGTTTTTTTTCTTCTTAGTCATAACAGAAAGACACACATGAGTCTTTGTTGAAACTTTTAGGGAGTAATTTTGGTTTTTCTCTGAGCTTAGAATAAATAAATCCAAAAGAACTGCCAGTCACAGATGCGGTGGCTATATTTTACAGAATTCATCCAATACACCCCTCTGCTACAGCAGCTTAGATATAGTCTCCTTCCCTTCCTTTATTACACTCCTAGGTTTAAAGAAGGGTGGATTTCCCAAGTGTGATGAGTTATCACAGTCCCACAGACATTACATGATTTGGAATTCATCCATTCCTGAGTACTCTGGGACTGCAAAATTCATTTCATGTAATGTAAAAGCTGGGAAGCACAGTTTCTCTGAAGTCAAACTATTAACAACGTGATATGCATTCCTTTATTTTCCTTAGAGAATTTCACATATAAGGGCTGGTAAGAAAAGTCTTATTGCCAAAATAAACATAAGCTTATCTCAGTTTATCTATACTCGTGGAAGGGAAAATTACTGAAGTGCCTAATTTCTTTACCTTTGTCATTCTCTCTCTTTCTGAAGACACAAATAAGAAGGTAATCTCTCTGAACACTGTTATTTTATTGCAACATTCATTTCCTACTTTTTTTCAGTAGTGTATACCTATGGATTTTTTTAAGATAGTAATTTAAATTATTCCCTTTAATGTCATGGGACATAAGCCTCTTTAAATTTCTTTACCTACTCTTTCCTTTTTATCTACAATTTGTCATTGTTCCCTTTTACATCCTTCTACATTGCTACATTTTCAATCAATCAGTCCTCTAAATGATTTTGCCTATTTTTTTCATTTGACAGTGTCCCCTATCTTGTTATACTATCTTTTCCTTTAATTTCATTTGTATTCTCTCCAGTGTGATTTTACCCACCTCAATTTGTATTGTTGTGTCACCCTATCTTTTTCAGAGTCTGTTTTCACTTCCCTACAGATTTTCATGTATTTCAGTCTCATTACCTAACCATTTTGATGAGGAGAGAGTATACCTATTTCAAAGTGTATTTTTTTCCATTAAGCTAATCTTTTCCTTGGATTTTAAGACAAAATATCAACATTTTCATGTAAATTTCAAACCTAAGACAATCTACAGCATACCATTGAAATTTCTGGGGTTAGTAGTAGTCTTAGCAAAAGGTACACTTTATAGGATTGGATAAAAAGAGGTCACTACTTTTTAACAAAAGAGAGATGGGTAGCATATTTCTGTATATGCAAAGGGAGTTTATTACATAGCTGTTCATTTGACATTATGATAAAGCCCTTTTCTCTTCACAAGCTGTGTATTAGCATCCTTAAGGAAAAAAAAAAAAAAAGCCCTTAAGCAGGAAATTAAGCATAGAGATTTCTGCTGGCTTAGAGATGCTACATCCTTCTCCTTGCATTCTGCTTGTCTTCTCTTGGCCTACATCATTTCTGTGCAGATCAGTGCAAAGCTGTAGGTGTTACATCCTAATTGCCATTAAATTGTTTCCTCTTTTCAAACACTGTTGATGTGGCAAGATTATAGGAAGGATTTTTGAGATGTTTGTAAAGCCTTTTCTTTTGGCATAGAGGTGTTATTCTTTCTCACTCTTTAATGGCATAATAAGCAACATATGATAGGATACATATGCTGCATACCAATTTAGATGAAAGCATTCATCATGAAACCTTGAGACACCATAATGGATGAAGAATAAGGAGCCACATAACACAAATATTTTTAAGGTAGACTTGAAAGGTAACAGTTGCAAAGATGATTAAAAAAAAATTAGATGGCAGCATCTAACTGTAAAAGAAGAAAAAGATATTCTTCCCTCATGGTCTCCCTCCAAACCCTCCCCATACAATCTTCTTTGACTTTAGACTCTCTATTTTGCCAGTATTGTCCCCTGTGTGTCGATGTAACAGTCTATAAGAGACAAAAATAGTGTACTTTGGCCCGGCCATGCAGGGCTGGAGGTATTTTTCTCTTCTTCACTGAAGGAGTGGCTTTCAGGAGGAAATCCCAAACTCAGTATCATAAACTGTAGATTGAGAAAGTCCCCTTAATTCAAGGTCAGTTCTCTCTGATCACCCAATCATATGAACACATGAACACCTCTAAGAGGCAGTTTGCCACAACATATTTGTATTTCAGCAGAGTGGGTGGCTGCTGGATTTTGCTGTGTCTGATTATGTTTGATGATCAATTCTGTAGATCTTCAGCATAACTTTCAAGGAGCTCTGGAAAGCATCAGTAATTTATTATCAGAGGTGGATGTGATTTGGTTCAGTGCTGGGTTCAGTGCTGCCTAGTAGACCATATTTTTATATCTTTACTACAACATTGTGTTTGTTAAGCAAGTCTGTATAATCTTTTCTTCTTCTGTACCCATGTTGTGCTCACAGAAAGGACATCTAGGAAGTGTAGTGACTTAATAATTGCTGGATTTCTGTGCTGCTATGAAATTAGACAGAGAAACTGAAATTCTATGACAAGGAGATCACTTTTAAAGATGTATCTCGATCCACTAAAACTGTTTTAACTAAGCCTATTTCAGTACGTGCTGACATTGCCAATATCTGATTCTTTAGCAAAGTACTGATTCTAGCCCCAGTATTTGCATTTAGAGAGGACTTAAGGACCATAAATTTGCATCTGACCCTGTGAATACTGATTATGTGATTCACCCAAGTTATTTTATTTCTGGAAACCACGCAATCTTTCATTGAAGGGAGGATGACCGGCTGCTTTCTGTCTTTCCCTGCCATGATTCTGTCTTTGTAGACTCATTAATAATCTTAAAACTAATTCTCATCTGTATGCAGCTAACAAATGCACCTACATCAAAGTCATGCTTTAGAGCAGGACTGCTGATGAGCTCGGAGGGAAGTAGTATTCAGATGAGAATGTTGAATGTAACACCATATATTATATTTTCTGTAGTGCCCTGAAACAAGAATATCTGACCATAACTAATTCATTTTCAAAGCCAGAATTGACCTATCAAACAGATTCTTCTCATCTTTTAAAAGTAATATTTTAAATGATCAAAAAGAGTCTATCACTGTGACAGACAAAAAAGGGCTGAAGTGATAAAGGAAATGCATTTGCCAATCAAGGCATGGAGACCAAAGACCAAAAGACCAAAACCTAAGTTTCAGATAACAAAAGGCAATGACTTGTCACATGTCACTCTCCAAGAAAGTCCCTTTGATAATACAAGGATACTAAATTATCCCATTCATTACACCTAGTGTTTTTTTCTATGGATTTAATTCAGGTTTAAAAATTAGAAGAAACAAAACCACTCTCATACATTATGAGAAGCTGAATGCAAATAAGAAAAAGGCCTTAATTAAGTAAATCCTAGGTGTTTCTCTCTAACAATGCACATGGTCAACTGTCAGCCTGTTGCTTTCTGACTTTCTTACGAACCTTCACATAGACCAGAAACAGCTGAGGTGATTCTTCAGCTCTAATTGACCAGTACCAATCCATTCCATGTCAAATGGCAAGATTGGGATTTTTTGTGAAGCATGGAAAAAAAACCCAGAAATTAAATACTATCAATCATATAATTATAGATTGGGAATCTATAGAATTGTAGAAAGGAATTGTAGAAAGATTTTGGGTTGGAAGGGACCTTAAAGATCATCTAATTCCAACTGCACTATCGTGAGTAAGGAACATTCCACTACTCCGTTACTCAGAACCCCATCCAATCTGGTCCTGAGCACCTCCAGGGATAGGGAGTCTACAACCTTTCTGAGCAAGCTGATCCAATGCCTCTACACCCTTATAGTAAAAAATTTATTCCAAATACCTGATCCTAAACCTACCCTACTTCACCTCAAGGCCATTCCCCCATGCCCTATCACTCCATGACCTTCTGAAAAGTTCCCCTCCAGCTCTCTTCCAGGCCCCCTTTAGGTGCTAGACGCCTGCTGTAAGGTCTTCCCAAAGTCTTCTCTCCAGGCTGAACAGTCCCACCTCTCCCAGCTTGTCTTCATAGGAGAGCTCTTCAAGGCTTGGACTTGCTTATCCTCTGGACTTGCTCCAGAATGTCAACATCTTTCTTGTGCTCAGGGCCTCAGAGCTGGACACAGAATTCCAGGTGGGATCTCACAAAGACAGAGAAGAAGGGCAGGACCACCTCCCTTGTCCTACTGATCACATTTCTTTTGGTGCAGCCCAGGACACAGTTGGCTTTCTGGGCTGTAAGCAAATGTCAACAGGTCATGTCCAGCTTCTCATTCAACACTCCCCAGTCCTTCTCCTCTGGGCTTCTCTAAATCATTCTCACCCAACCCATATTTGTGCTTGGGATTGCCCTGACCCAGGTGCAGGACTTTGCACTTGGCTTTTTTGAACTTCATGAGGTTTGTACAGGCCCAGCTCTCAGGTCTGTCAATGGATGACATCTCTTCCCTCCAGATTCATTATAATCTAGGTAGAAATAGTGCACAATATCAGTGTCCTGATTCTGGCTGGGATAGAGTTAATATTATGCTTATTATCTGGTACAGTGCTGTGCTTTGGGTTTAGTATGAGAATCATGTTGCTTTAGCTGTTGCTAAGGAGTGCTTACCCTAAGCCAAGGACTTTTCAGTTTCCCATGTTCTTCCCAAGAAATTCTATGATGCATCACTTGTGTCTCTCGTGTTTTATTCCTCTCTTTCTTCTTTTCATTATTTTTATTAGTTTTCTATTTCACTTCATTTCAAGTAAAGTGAGTAAGCAGCTGTGTGGGACTCAGTTGCTGGCTGGGGTAAAACCACAGCAGTCCAAAAAGGCAGCCTCACTCCTCACACCCCCTCCTCCACCACTCTCTGCCCCACTCCCCTGTGGGACAGGGAGGAGAATCAGAAAATGTTAAAACCTGTGGGTTGAGATAAGAACAGTTTGATACAATTGCTCACCACTGGCTCAGCAACACCCCTCCTGTCCACAAGCAGAGATGAGCCTCTCACAGCCAGCCCCCTCCCAGTTTGTACACTGAGTATAACATTATACAGCACACAATATCCCTTTGGTTCAGGTCAGCTGCTCTGGATGTGCTCCCTCCTGACTTCTTGTGCACCTGCTCGCTGGCAGAGCATGAGAAAATGAGAAACTGAAAAGTCCTTGGCTTAGGGTGAGCACTACTGAGCAACAGCTAAAACATCAGTGTGTTATCAACATAATTCTCATCCTGATTCCAAACCACAGCACTGTACCAGCTGCTAAGAAGAAATCTACTCTGTCCCAGCTGAAACCAACACAATGAGAATATGGAATATATTTGTCAGACATAGCAGGACACAGCAAGAAAGTTTCACGTTATTAAAACTTATTACTCCAGCCCAGAGTCCTAGTCCCTGGTGTAGGAGTTGAGGCTGTAATAGAAAAGCTAGGAAGATTCAGTGGTGAGGGCAGTGGAGCCACTCAGTCAATTGGTGCAGAGTTCATGTGTTAACATAACATTGTTAAAATTTTCCTTCCCTACTTAAAATATCTTTTAATGTGATCCAATGAACTGGAACAGCTCTTTCCTCTGATGGATGCCCTAGTTTACCTCTGATCCAGCAGGCTCCAGGTACAGGCTATAACTACAAGTCTCACAAGCTATCTCCACAGGTGCTTTCTCAGCAAGAGAGGATAAATTCTGTTCTTCTTCTGCTCTTCACAAATGATTGACAAGAAATGTCTGCAAGGAGAACACCAGAAGTCACTTCCTTCAGCTGCTTCTTTCCTACCCCCTCTACACACATACCCCAAAGTGGGTTTTTGTGCGGGGAAGGTGTGATCAAGAGAGCAAAAGGCAATAAGACACAGAGTGAAAGTATTTTTTAGCTGAATCATGCCCTTAAACATTCAGCCTACACATTAATCATTGAGTGACATCAAGGATTCACTTCAAAATTGGATCTGACTAGTGCACCTAATTTACCTACTGCACCAAACAGCTGTTCAGCTTCTGTTGAATTTGAAAGCAAATGTAATTAGTGCGTGTTCACTGATGCTTCCTCATTACATTGCCAGCCCATATCATTGGAACAGTTAATTACTGCAGAGACAAAGGCTTGACTTACCTGATATAGAACATGATTATTCATCATTGACTCATTTTTTCTTCTTCACTGGTAATTTTGTTAACATCCCTGACAGTGCTTGAGAGTGAATCCCCTTGATCTTTTGTGCTATTATGTCTTCTCAAATGTGGCTCAAATTCTCCAGGTAGTTTAATTCTCTAGATTTTATTGACACATGAGGTATCACATGAGTTGACACTGCATGTAACTGGAGAAATAACTCGATTACATGAATCATAGCAAAATGTCACAGCTGTCTTTCAACTTGGGGACTTTCCCAAGTGCATGCAGACCAAAGGCCTGCTGATGGAACCACCTTCTCTAAAGGATGAGAAAAAATTAAAATAATTAATTTTTTAAAATTAATAATGCTTTAAAATAATGCTGAGGAAAAGAAAGATTATTCCATAGTTACTCTTGTTTTTAACAGACCTGCTCCATTCCTACACAGGTTTTTTTTTTTTTTTTTGTGTTGGTTTTTTGGGTTTTTTTGTTTTTGTTTTTGTTTTTGTTTTTTGCTGGCTTAGCTTGTGGGTTTTTTTTAAATGGTCTCAGTACTCCATTCCATCACTAAAATGGAGTTAGCTGACTTTCCATCCCTGCCTACCAGATATCACAGGCTCCTCTCAGATGCAACCCCTTTTCTCAAAAGGAAGGTGTGTCTGCATGAAATGTGAGGACTCTACATTTATTGGTGACCTCTAGGCTGATGAAGGACAAGCTGCTCGACACAGCTGCCAGTCCTGGGGATTTCTGCAGTGCATGTACAGATCAGCTTGGCTGTGCTGGCATGATAATACACCATACTCCTCAGAAAGGCCAGATTTAGTAATTTACTGCACATGTTTGATATTATTGCCAGACATATGCAAAATAGCCCTAAGGTGTCCTGCTGCATCCCTCTCCCATCACATTGCAGATATACCTGGCTACTCTGGCAAAGGAAGGTCACCTAAATTCTTAAGGCAGGTTTTAGTAAATTTACACAGCACTGCAAATTCATTTTTCATCTTGTCATATGTGAAAACTTGTAACCATTCACATAAGAACAAAATGTAAAGAACCAAGGAAATGTATAAAAAAAAAAAAGGTGCATGACCATTTAGGATAGAGAAGCTATGGAAAGTTCCTAACAGTGATGCTGAAAGAAAAAGAAATTTTTTTTTTAAATTGAGATGTTCAGTCAGGAACCTCTGAGGAATCTGGAGGAACTGAAATACTGCTCCTAAAGCAATTCAGGCAGCAAAAGACCTGTCCACAGCATTATGCTGACACTTAGAGGTCAGTAAAGTAGAATTGAAAGGACTTCTCTGCCACCTGAAAGAGACTTCATGTTTTTCAAAGGCTTTGCATGATCTGAGAGATCAATAGCCTGACATTTGTTTGGTTTGCTCATTCTTTCTTCTCATGGATATGCTTCTCTTTTTTTATCTGATTCTACTGCATGAAACTTTCTTATCATTGTATATTTTACAAAGAATCCCAACAAAAATGCTGCAAGAGCAGTCCACGAACAATAAACTGTGCAGCAATATCTGATCTGCACATCAAACTCATATGGTACCTGGGAGATGCATAGAACAGCAGATATTTGTTTTTACATGCTATACCACTCAGTCTGACTTTCAGTGGACTTTAAAGCTGTCTCAGTATTAGTTCATTTTATTAGGGTTTTGTTTCTGGTTTGATTTTTTTGTTGTTTTTTAAGCTGCCTTAGACCATAAGGTTATTTTTGGGTACATCATTTCATTCCACAAGAAAAAATGATTGAGTGAGTAAAATCACCTTCTGGAATGTAGATAATTTGACAGTCACTGCTGATGGGGGCACAGATCAAGTCAAATTTAAGGCAAATTTGCTTTCCACCTCCTCAAGGATCAGCCTCTACAAATTGTTCAAGTCACTAAAAAAGCGTAAACCTCCCTTCAAATCAATCTATTCTGCATGGGGATAAATAAATTGTGAATTAGGCAGTTTCAAAACAGGTAATTGCCTGAAATGAGCAATTTCTAGAAGCTGGTATAGCCAGTATTATTACCCACATAAATATTGACCCATGTATTAAGAGTAATTAATGAGAAAATAAAACTGCAAGAAAGGAAAGAAAAAGCAAAAAGCAATCCTCTTAGAGGCCCTTAAGTCCCTCTCTTCTATATTTTGTGTTTATCAGTACTCTAAACTGAATTCTGCAATGCACATTTTCTTTGTTGATCTGTAAAATTTCAGCAAAGCATTTCATAGTTATTTCAAGTCATGAATTATGCAATAGCACATGACAGGAGCAATTCATTCATATCTCATGAGGCAGAGGAACTAAAACCTCAGCTTTAGCTTGAGAGGGGGTTTTTTGGGGGGGTTGTGGGTTTTTTTGGTTTTTTTTTTTTTTTGTNTGCAATAGCACATGACAGGAGCAATTCATTCATATCTCATGAGGCAGAGGAACTAAAACTTCAGCTTTAGCTTGAGAGGGGGTTTTTTGGGGGGGTTGTGGGTTTTTTTGGTTTTTTTTTTTGACCAGTGCACAATCTCTTAAAATGGTACCTCAGAGACACAAGAAAGATGTTGTCCTGTTGGAACAAGTCCAGAGGAGGAGCACAAAAATCATTCATTGTGGACTTCACACTTACTGTGCCAAGGGGTAAGAACATGTGCACAGAAGGTACAGGAGCAGAATGGTGGAAGAGGGAAGCACACAATAACATGGCACCACCTCTGGCTTCTGGGGGTGGGAGGGAATTGACACAGCCTTGAAGGAAATTTCAGGCTGCACATTCAAGCTACATCTCTCTCCTCCTCCCTCTGTTCCCTCCTCATCCACATCTGAATTTTCTTCCAGACTTCCTTCCACTCCAAGGCATTACTAATATCCTTATTAATGTTGTCTGTGCTTTAAAGCAGTAGTCCTGAGAACTTCATAGAAGATAAGGGAATGTCATAAGCCCCATTTTAGAAATGAGAAACATCAGCTGATACACAAACAGCAGAAATCTGCTGCAGAACAGGAACCTGTTTCTCAGGCTGATCAAACATGAAACTTTTCTCAAGATGAAGTGAATCAAGCTTAACTATAGAGTTACCTTTCATCTTGAAAACCTGCTGTTTGGACTCCTGTTCTATCACGAGTGAAAAAGATGTAAGCTAATCTTTAAAGTTTTAAGAATGTGACTCTTCCAAGGTTCAAACACCTCTTCACTTGAAATACAGGCTATCACATATAGAGTGTTCCTACAAAATATTTGCTTTCTTTAGTGAAGTATATCAGCCACAGAATGATTGCTAGTTGTGATTTTGCAACAGGCCACCTCCTCTTGCAAGTCTTTATTACTTCCACTTCAAAAGATGTAAGCTGGTCATACTGGTTACTCATTCTGCTTCCTAGTGATGCTCATAACATGGGACTCATCATTTTCCTCTTATCAGCTGCCTCTATCACATCTGCCATGAAGAGCAGTGAGACATCTGGGATCAATAGTGGTTGTTACCCAGATGTCATGAATATCTATAGCTTCTATAAGTCATTTACCAAGTACCTAGAGGTTTCTCAGTTGCTGTGAGGATAAGAGGCTAGGAGGAAACCTATGGGTAAGAGGCTAGGACTAAGCTGATACAAAATAAACTGAAATAGATGCTTCATAATAGTGGATGAAGCTGCAACAAGGTTGTAAAGCACAGGGGTAGCAGTGGAGAAACCTATAACCTGAAATTTAGAAATTCACTGGCTGATTTAGAAGTTTTGAAATTACATCTAAGAAAATTACAGCATGATTTGAGTAAAACACATAAATCAATATTTTTTCTCTTTTTTTTTTTTTTTTTCCCTGAAGAAATATGTGTCAGGACATATTACACAATACAATGAATATAACTTGTTAGGAAGAAAAGAAGTTATAGAGAAATGTGTGTATGAGACACTAGAGAGAAATTTGTCCTGTTTAATATATCTGCATTCAACAGCTTGGCAAATATTTCCTTCAAATGTAGAATTAGCCTGATTTCAGGAATATGAACTATGTCTGGATTAGCAGATGAAACAGAGGCAAAGCACAGGATTGCAAATGTCTAAACAGCTTCATTTTTAGCATTTTCCTAGCATGGCTTTGGAGAGTAGGCATTAGCATTCTCTCAACTAAGGTCTAGACATCCTTCAGCATTTCATAAGACTGTTTCTAATAGACAGTTTAGCTGCAGCCACCCTACTTTAGCTAGTTAACACATGAAGACATGAGTCAGCTGTGAGCCTAAGCCTCAAGGCAGTGTCCAATCTCTTCCATGTAGAAACATACACATCAGTATCCGTACATGCACCATTCATCCGTGGCAATGCGGTTTCTCAGTGCCCTTATCTGTCTTATTCATAAACCCCACTGGCAGTGGTGAGTTCAGGGGAGATCTGCCACTCTGCCTTTTATAGCAGTGAAGCTAAAAGGTACAATTCACTAAGAACTAAAATATGAACAAGAATTGGAGGAAAAGGCACTACCCATAACACAGACACTCCACAAGCCAAAATGCAAATCCTCAGTAGTCCCTGTGGGGAAGGCTGCTGAGATGCTGGTGAGACCATACCACCAAGTCACAACTCTGGGGAAGAATGAGCAGTATTAAACAGAAGAGGACTGCAGAGAAACACTGGTTTCATATCCCAAAAAAAAAAAAAACCCAAAA
>VZRH01006092.1:238123-336884 GCA_013397555.1 Urocynchramus pylzowi
AAAAAAAAAGGCTCCAGACATCAGCCTGCCCTCAAAGCTAGTGCAGCGATAACAGATAAAGACAAAACAGGACTTTCAGACACCAGGCCTGCAGCTGGCAACAATTATTGTCTAAGAAGATAGCAGAGGATGTCTTTATCGAGCTTAACAGAGCCAGGAGCAGAGTACTAGTCTAAATGCAAAGAAGCTGGTTCTCAGGAGAAGAGAGATCTGCACTGCCAGAAATCTCTGGGGCCCTGGGAACTTCCAAATGGTCCTTGAGAAAGATGAAGTTCTTAAAGTCAATGTAAAAAGTTATAAGAATAGCCAAGTGCAGCATCTGCCTGCAATCCAGTGTATAAGCAATAGATGAAGTTAGAGAGGGAATGAAGAACAGGCAATACAGGTGGTGAAGCAGCCTTGTAGCACAACTGTTGTTTTAAGCAGCAGGGATTGCAGAAGGTGCTTAGGCCTCAGGTTGGAGCAGAAGAGTGACACTGCAGCAAATCTAACAGCTCTCATCTTCTGTTTACACAGCAAAATGATGACTTTCTACTGAAACAGAAATATTAACTGTGCTGCAGAGGAGCCCCAAAAATCACATCATGTGCTTGAGGGCATTGTCCAAACACTTCTTGAATTCTGTCAGGCTTGGTGCAGAGAGCACTCCCCTGGGGAACCTGTTCCAGTGCCCAACCACCCTCCAAGTGAAGAACATTTTAATAATATCGAACTTAAACCTCCCCTGACATGACTTCAGGCCATTCAGACCCTCAGGTCCTGTCACTGGTCACCACAGAGAAGAGCTCAGTGCTTGCCACTCTGCTTCCCCTGGTGAGGATGCTGTAGAAGGTAATGTGGTATGTACAATACATGACAAATAAGCATTTAGAGAGGGCCCTGTGCAGACCTTGGAGCAGCCTTCCAGGGCCTAAAATGAGACTGCAAGAAAGAGAGGGATTTTTAGAGGGTTTTATAGTGACAGGACAAGGCAGAAAATGGCCTCAAACTAAAAGAGGGTAGGTTTAGATTAGCTGTTAGGAATAAGTTTTTAATATAACTGGAAGAGGTTGCCTAAAGAGTTTGTGGATACCCCCCCCCGGAAGTATTCAAGAGCAGGCTGGATGGGGATCTGAGCAACCTGGTCAAGTGAAAAGTGTTCATGACAGGAGGGCTGGAACTAGACCATTTTAAAGATCCCCTCGAACACAAACCATTCTGTGATCTCTGTAGGGTGCTCACACACACACATACACAGACATGCATTTTCCAGAGCAGGAAATCTCATATGAAGCCTTCGTGTCTCGCTTTGCTGTAGGCAGTGAGCAATACCGATGAGAAGCTACACAAGTCACAGACGGCCAGTAGGGGAAAAAAAAAAAAAAAAAAAATGGGGACGCGATTCAGCCGTCTGGTTGCTGCTGCTGGCACCCTGTCCCTCTCTTCCCAGAGCCCCCAGGAGTGAGCAGGGCGGTGATCCACCCCGCTGCCGGCAGCATCCCCATTTCCCGGGCTGGCCACACGGTGGGGCGGCCGGCCCGGCCCTGGCTCCGCGGAGCATCCCTGTCCCGGCAGCGGCCGTGCCCAGCAGGTGGCTCTTTCCAACCGCACAACGCCGGGCGAGCCCTCGCTTCGCTCCCCGCATCCCGAGGGCAGCGCTCTCAAACCTTTTGTTCCTCCTGTGAATAACGCGGCGGCGTGCGGGGAGGTCGGCGTCGCTTTGCGGGGTGCGATGGCCTGGGCCGGGATGTAACACACTTTTGGGTAACCAGCGCTTGTTACAGCACTGCACACATGAACAGGGTTGTATTCTTTGGAGCAGAGTCCCATCTCAGTTCTGCTTGAGTAAATCTGAAATAGGTCAGCTGCAGCCAGTGGAGATATTGCAGATGGGAATGACAGGGGAATTTGGCCCATTGTTAAAATATCTTCATGTAGAAACAATGTAGGAAAATTGAACTATGACCAGGTTCCTTCATTATGGGCTAATTTGACTCCAAAGTGACCCCTCTTAAGTCAGTGAAGCTACGCAGGTGTGAAGGAGAGTGGCACACAGAAGCCAGGACTGTTTGAACTGAATGATCCAAAAGGAACCATTTTGCATCTATTAATAAATGCACGTTTATATTTAGGGAAAATTATTTTCATATAGATATATATATATATAATATAGACAGGCTTAGACACACTTCAAAGGGCCTTGACTTATTGGAAAGTTCAGACTGAATCAGATTTTTGCTGTTCAATCACCATCTCTTAAATATGCCTAAACTCTGGCAAAGTTACTGATTTTAGAAAAAAAGAAAGTATTTACTGGTGCAAAGAATTCAAAATGTGGAGAGTTTTTTACTTGACTGGGGAAAATCTTCCAAAATGTACGGATTTATTGTGACCTTATTGAACTTAGGGCCCAAAGGACTGGAGCTAGACATGACTTCCTAACAATCCTTCGTTAAATTTGCTCCTATTTCTGCTGATAGTTCAGGTCAGTATTTGGAAAGAAGATCAAAATGTGAAAGAAAAGGTATTCTTAGAATTTGTTTCAAAATTTATTAAGGCATATATGTCAGGGGGATGGAAGAGAATACCCTTGCCTAATTGTTTTCCCTCTACTCTGTTAATTTTGGATTTATTTCCCTCTGGCATCCAATCTAATCACATTTGAAGTACTGCTCAGTTTCTCGTGCAACTAAAGTTTTCCTGCTTCTGAAAGTCACAATGTCTTTACTTTCCAGGATATATCAGCTGGCACTAAAGAGGGAAATATGAAAGCATAGGGTAACACTGAAACTGAGTTGATGTGTTCCACATTCAACTGACTATTGAAAACCCACCTTTCTTTTTCCCATATTAACCATTTCACACTTTCCTTTGAAATGTAGGAGGCTTATGAATTACAAGAGCTATTCTGTAGGTGTGAGTTACTTGAGCTTTTACCTCTTCCAGGATGAAGTCGTCACCTGCATCAATAAACCTCCAGAGCTATTTTTGGTAAGCTCCACTGGGCTCAGTGCCTCCTGGGGGTTCTTCCAAACCTCACTGTGCTGCCTTCCATGGACTCCATGGCAGTCAAAATGATTAAGAATACTGCCTGAGAAATATGGGAACAGTGATCCAACATAACTCTTTTAATATTCTGAAACTATTTTTCTTGATTCTGCTGTGGTTTATCCAGATATTTAGCATTTTCTGATCCACACTCTTGCTAGTATTGATGCTTGGTAGGGACACTAATGCTGTCATGACAAGAAGTAAGCTATTGATGGCTTAGTTTGGGCTCTTCTTCCCTCTTTGATAATAAACATAATTCTGGCATCCTTCCATTTCCAGAAAACCAAGTAACAAAGTTACTGCCCTTCTCAGAAAGCCTGACAAGGAAAGGGATTTGATGTAGCTGTCTGAAATTAAGAGACTAAAGTGAAGCTCACAGTTTGTTATCTGTGCACAGGAACAAGTGACCTGATGTTAAAAAAAAAAAAAAAAAAAGGGTTGAAGCTCTGGTCCTAATCATTTAGTTGCTGCAAAGCACATGCCAAGGTTTCAGGCAGCAGAATTGCTTGGATCATTTCCTAGGCACTTTGCAGAGTGGCAATTAGCAGCACAGTGGCATTAACAAGACAGCTTTACGTGAGCTTTCAAAGTAAAAACATAAAGAATCCCTAAAAGACCAGCTACTTGTAAAATGTGAGAGGGAAGCTGTAGGTCTGATTTTTCGGAGGTGGGTGCAAGGCTTTGCCCGCAGGCAGCGTGACCATCAATCAGAGTCACCCACCACTTTCCACACCTCCCTGGCTCCTTCAAGGAGGGGGACCCTCCTGTATTCTGCACTCGACCTTTGTGTTGCCTTTCCTGCATGATGGGGATGGATGCCACACGTCTCCAAGTGCCCTCTCATCCACATTTGCCGTAAACACCCAGAACACCTGTTTGCTCTGACTCACCCACTCCTCACGCAGACTCTCCCTTTTTTTGACAGCAGACCTCACTCAGGTAGTATGTGCTGTTAATATCCTTTCAGGACCATGTAATAACATGCCTTCTATCCAATTCCTAACATCCTTCAATCAGCTCAGCCAGTGGGCTAACTGCTTACGCTCCTGTGATTTATATAAGTGCAATTAATTTAAACTGCATCACTCCGGTGCTATGCTGGTGAAAATGCCCCGAGAGGGAGAACCTCACTGGTGAATCAGACCCTTTACTTTTAACAAACACACAAAAGAACAGATCCCGAGCCAGTGAAAATCTGCATGGCTCCATTCATTTCAACACACAAACTTAAACCAGCTCCAGGTCTGAATCACAGCTCATGTAACAGACTATTTAGATACAGACTAATGCCTCACATCCTGAAATGCCATGCTTTCCCAGAGCTGGCAGGGGACAGGGACATGTCAGATGGAACAGAGCTGGGAGGGAAGCAGGACCGCAAATGAAACCTTTAAAAAATGCTTTGTGGATTTCTCCATTTCTGTGGAGATGAGGAAAGCAACGGATTGCATCTCTCCAAGCACTGCTCTCTCTTCTGGAAAAGCCACCTCTGTTCCTTTTGCCCCAGCTGCAAAGCAAGTAACCTGCAAAGGCCCTTTCTTTGCCACTTTCCCTTTCCTCCCATAGCCTGGCTATGTTCCCTGCCACTTGGAAATTCATATGGCACCTTTCACTAACAGACACAAGAGTTAGATGACGAACAGATGAACCTTTTTAATCAGTTCTTGAAAATGGTTAACCTTCCCTGCACTTGTTTTGGTATTCCCCAAGATTAAGAAGTCATGCAGCTTGACAAAGCACTTTGCTCTCGCATGTCTTAACACACCCATTGGGCTTTTTTTTTTTTTTTCTTTTCTTTTTTCTTTTCCTTCACCTGCTTTTTTCTATTCCAACACCTGCCACAAAAACGGGCTGGGGTGGTCTCTGTAAAACACCCTCCACGCCTCCTCCCGAGAGAGAGAGAGAGCTCCAGCGTCACACCAGCACGGCATGCCGGTATGTGCCCAGGCAGGTGAAGGTAATACACAACGAGGGGGGGAAGGGGTGGGGAGGGCAGGCCAAGAGTCAAGCAGAGTGTAATTTGTGCTAGAAATTTACCAGTGTTCAGCCGTCCATATTTCCAAAATGCAAATATTTTAAAATTAAAAAACCTATCTGTGACTAAATATCTCCTCTAAATCAATCTAGATAACCAGAACACTCTGTGGCACATTTAAGAGACTTTCATCTTAAATTAAATACATAACATACATTATACCTTCATAGGAAATCAAGAGGTCCTAAAATATACTAATGGAGAAGGGCATTTAAGAGACATTTAGATTACCCAGTCTATAATTTTGGGGGGGTTGCTTATCTATGCATCTTTTAACTGCTTTGGATAATTAGGAAAATTTCCTTGGCAGTGTCCTAAGAGGATAGGCAAAGGAGTGACATAAGTACTCCCAAGGAAGGAAAGGTCGAGGTTTTGCATTCTGCAGATTTTTAAAGTAAAAGAGAAAATATTCTACATATGAGCAGTCTGAAGCAGTATGCATATTACATAAAGACTATCACCCTCTTCTGAAATATAATCCTCCCAAGGCTTCTCCCTCTCCTTGAACTCACTTGCAGTATCTGTCTGGTCCTTCTGCCTGAAAGGGTGCAGGTTAGGGAGGCAGGCTGCTCGTCTCCAGCCTCTCCTAAGCACAATTCAAAGGCAGCTCCCAAATGGAGCAGGCACACATTCAGTTCAAAGCGTCCCATTAGGTCCACCGGCAAACTTGTTATCTTGTAGAGTCGTGTGTGTGTGTGTGTGTGATTGTGTGTGTGTGTGTGTGTTTACCCCTTCTGCTCTTAGTGAACAGTTTGTCCCACCGTAATTCTCATATCAAACATCTGGAAACCAGATTCTTTTAAAAGAAAAACAAAAAGAGAAAGAAGAATAAAAAAGAAGAAAAGGGGGAAAAAAGGGGAGAGGGAAAAGAAAAGAGGGGGGGAAGGGGAGGAAGGGACAAAAAAGGGTGGGAGGAAGAAGAAAAAGAAGTTTTAGTGCCTATGACTTATCCAGGTCTCTGTCAGAAAGGAAAAATATATATTTATATATATTTCAGCTGAATCAGTAAACTGACCTTTATTTTCAAGAATTTTGAGCAATACATTTTTGTAGACGGCAGTTCTACAGAGCCACATCCCCCCACTTCGGAGCAGGGTAACGCGCTCTGCTAGAGCTCTCTCCCCCGTTCACAGCTGTCTCCAGCGGGAGGAGCTGAAACCTGAACCAAACCCTCCGAGTGGGATTGGATCCCTGAGCCAGCAGCCCCAGAGCCCTCCCAGAAAAACAGCCTCTTTGGAAAAGTGCTTGAGAACATCCCGAAGCGATTGGAGGAGCGGAAAACCCTTCCCCCCTGCACCTGACTCGTGGGTATTTACAGCACTTTTCAAGGCGCCTCGGCACTGCCACTGCACAAGCGGGAGTGGATGGGCTGCGCGGGGCCGGCAGCGCCGTAGGGACCAGGAGCGGCGCCGATGCGCCCGCAGTGACACCGCGTGTGCCGTGCTGCGCCACCGGGACCGCTACCGCCGCCCGCAAGGACCCAGAGTCTGCCAGAAGCACAAAGCCTGCATCCAAAATGCCACGCTCCTTCCTGGTCAAGAAGCATTTCAATTCGTCCAAGAAGCCGAATTACAGCGAGCTGGACACTCACACAGGTAACAAAACGAAATCTGGTGCCACCGCGTCGCTGCTGAGGCTGCGGTCGTTGCGTGGCAGTACTGAGGAGGGGTGGGATTGCTCTGCAGGCTGGAGGGGACGGGTTAGTTGATTGCTTGCTCTATTTTCTCCTGCTTACAAGGAGGGAGTTTTGAGAAATATGTCAGTGCTGACCAGAATGAATCGTGAAAGTTTGCTCGTCCGCTTGAACTCAAGTTACGTAGAAAGCGTTTGGAGTTTTCCTGTTCTGTATCTGTTGGTAGTGGTGGAATTGAAACTTTTATTCAAATCCTTCAGGAAGTTTCACTGCTTCATTGTGTCAGGCTGCACAGATTTAGAAGCAGCATGCCGCCTTGAAGGGACTCTCCAGCTGCAATTTGCCTGTTCAAGGGCTCTGTCTCTACCCATCAGAACATATGTATGAAACAGTATTTCCTGAATCCCCCTTATATTCAGATTACCCTACCGAGTGTTTCATTTGTGCAGCTTCTAATCCTCGAAGTGTTAATTTTGCTGCTTTTTGAAATACGTTTTGGTTCTCTTACCTTAAAATGTTCTTCTTTCTCCAGTGATTATATCCCCATACCTGTACGAAAGCTATCCAGTCCCTATCATCCCACAGCCAGAGATCCTGAGCTCAGTAGCTTACAATCCCATTACCGTGTGGACTACAACCGGGCTGCTACCGTCTCCATTACCCAGTGACCTCTCTCCGCTCTCTGGATACCCCTCATCTTTGGGAAGAGTCAGCCCACCTCCACCTTCTGACACCTCCTCCAAAGATCACAGCGGTTCAGAAAGCCCTATTAGCGATGAAGAAGAGAGAATCCAGTCAAAGCTTTCAGACCCTCACGCAATCGAAGCCGAAAAGTTCCAGTGCAGTTTGTGCAACAAGACCTATTCGACTTTCTCTGGGTTGGCCAAACACAAGCAGCTGCACTGTGATGCCCAGTCTAGGAAATCCTTCAGCTGCAAGTACTGTGACAAGGAGTATGTCAGCCTGGGAGCGCTTAAGATGCACATCAGGACCCACACGCTACCTTGTGTCTGCAAGATCTGCGGCAAGGCTTTCTCTAGACCCTGGCTACTTCAAGGACACATTAGAACTCACACTGGTAAGAGCAAGCGTTGCATTTGCAGTTTCTTGTTGCTATAACATCGGGATGCTTTTTTGCTGTTTTTCTCCACAGGTGGAAAAACCAGCAGTGTTTCTCAACTAACCTTGAAATGCGTCCACAGAATTTCAAATGGATCGTTAAAAGGCTAAATTCTCCCTCTTGCAGGGAGAGGGGGAAGGTGGGAGTGGTGGGGGTTTAGCATGGTCCCATAATTGCAGGCCAGATACTGGCATAAATCAGCATTGCTTCCTTGATAATTTTAGGATGTTTTAGACAATTTCCACTAGCTGAAGCTTTTGCCATAAGGATTTTATGTTAACTTTCAGGCTTTGGAAATTGCTAACTTTGAGAAGGCTCCAGCTGACTCTGAAATCAGGCAGCAAAAAACAGGCAGTGCATGAGGGGTTGCTTTCTGACTCCTTAAGCAGCTGGCAAGTTTTGCATGCACTACCTCAAGTCCTTAAGAATTAGAAACCCATCATCAACAATGTGGTTGGGTTTTTTCTATTGACCCAAAAATGGATTTCGAGTATAACACTGGGTACAATGTAATGTCTGTACCGCTGTTTGCTGCTTTTCAGACAAAGCCCTTGTTCCCCAGTAATTCACACAGATTAAGCAGGAAAAATTCTATGGAAATATTTTAAAATTTTGGATTCCACCCAGTTTAAAGGTACTGCATGCACCTGTAGATGCAGACGGTGTCAGCAGCTTGTTTTCAGAGACTGCACTTTGCAACATATTCTCAATAGACTGGGGTTCTGCAAAAGAGCCAGCAGTGCTGAAAGCTGATGTATCTGTGGCCTGATTAACTTTTTATTAGACATTTTTTTCTTATAACAAGTCATTTCTGTTTGTTCTTTTTTTCTTAGGATAAAAGCAGGTTTTACCTGTCCCAAACATGTACCTTTTTTCTTTTTTTAAAAAAAAATTTATCCTATTTTCTCTTGATGTTTCATTTGTAGGAGAGAAGCCATTTTCCTGTCCTCACTGCAACAGGGCTTTTGCAGACAGATCCAATCTGAGGGCTCATCTGCAGACCCACTCAGATGTGAAGAAATACCAGTGCAAAAATTGCTCCAAAACTTTCTCCAGAATGTCTCTTCTGCACAAACATGAGGAATCTGGCTGCTGTGTAGCACACTGAGTCATGCAGTCAATGTTTACCTGGACTTGATGCATTTCTCCACTTCTGTTCCAAATGATAAGTGGAAATCCAAAGGCGTTTTCTCATCTACTTTTCAGCCAAAAATAATAAAAAAAAAAACAAACCAAAAAACAAAGAAACCAAACCAACACACCACCAAACAAGCAAACAAATAAACAAGCGGAAGAACTTAGAATGTCAGTAGAAATGAGCTTTAGGTAGTTTCTGTTCTGCCATACATTTGCATTCTTAAGTGAATTCTGAAAGGGGGAAAGACGCCATGCATGACATTTCAAGTAGATCTAAAGGAAGAAGCATTATCAGCTTTCTTTATAGATGAAGCCAAATGTAGGTCATCTTTTCTTGCTTAGAAAAGGCTTCAAAGTTAACAATACATTCCTGCCAAGCCATTTCAACCAAAGAAACAGTATTTTAAGTGGAAATTTTAATGAAAATACTACCCAAGTGAATTTTGCTAGACACCATTTATCTCAGGTGCCTTAAAAAGTATTCCAAGTTTACCTTAGTAAATGTTTAATATTATTCATTGCTGTGGTTTTTTTTTTTTATTTTATTAGAAGCCAAGGCCTTCATTAATGACCTGAAATGCTTTAAAACTGCATAACTAAAAGAGGGAAAAAAGTATAAGAGAATGTATGAAAAAAATTAAAAGCCACGAATTAACTGCATGTGCCTTAAAAAATAAATAAATCTAAAAAGATAATACTGTAGCTTCAAACATTCCTGGTGCATGCTTGACCATCCTTTAATATGGAATAGTTCCTCTAAACTTCATTTTTGTTTTAAAAAACGGGAATAAGTGCAAGAGAGGGGATCCACGGGAGTTTTACAATTATTTTTTTTAAATGCACAAAGGAAATGCAATATTTTCAGCATTACCCCTCCAAGTGCCTTTTTTATTGATGATTTTGTAAAATATGTCGACATAATGTAAATATTTTTATTTTTATATGATTGAATGTGTTATGAATGAAAGCAAATTGTTGCCCATAGCAGCATCTATAGATAACTTGAAGAAAGTGTGAAGTGAAATTGATGTTGTTTTCTAGCCACTTTTTTACAATAAACATTTTTAAGTAAGATTTCTGTTGTTTGTTCTACTTAAACAACTGTGTACGTGCTTTGGAACATAGGAAAATGTGAATGGCTCCACATGACCAAATGAAGATAACAGTGAATTTCAGATGTGAAGACTTACTCCACAAGTTCTAAACATTATAAAGGAATATGTACATTGCATTTTAAAAGATTTTAAACCTTACAGTGCATTTTTCTAATCAGTGCTTGAAAACACTTGCTTTTCTCCTACTTACAACACTATGACAACATTGTGGGATCTATTTTATCAAAAACATTTAGGAGCAATGCATTTTTCTTGCATTTTAACAGATGAAAGGGTGCTATTAGAGAGGCCTTATAGTACTTTCCCTGACACTTTCACATCAGGGAATATGGGCCTGATCCAAAGTTCATTAAAGTCAGTGGAGCCTTATGGGAGTTCAGCACTGTTTGTATGATGCTCTTTTAAAGTAGTAGTAAAGTCACAGTATAGTATACTTTATATGGCAATTTCAAGATGATTAAAGGTATTTTATTGAAATGTATTAAATATCAGAACTGTCAAGTGAATGCATTACAACTATATATCAGCTAATATATCACACGAAAGAAATTATCTCGTAATAAAAGTAGAAATCTTTTTTCTTCAGGTGATTTAACTAAGTACTCCAAGATCTGAACTACATGAAAGTATTACAATTTCAACAAATCACATCTCATCATTACTGACTGGTGTGAAACAACACCATTTTCAACTTTCAGCAAAGTAAAAAGCTAGAGAACAGACAAGCACCAGCTGGCATGCAGTCTGAAGACCCTATGTCTACACTAGGGTACCAACCAGAACAAGTAATAGCAAAAATTTAATTCTAACACTTCACCAAGAATGTAACTGATATGTAAATGCAAGGTGAACATTTCTTGGGAAAAAAGTATGTTTCAGCAAAATAATGCAATAGACCATATATGCCTTCTGTCTCCTCCAGCCCAGTTCTGGAGGAGGGCTTCAACAGGACTGCACTGGAATAATGCAGGCAATAGGGGGAAGTTTTGCACCTCTTCTCCACAGAAAGCATGATACTTTAATAAAAATTATACTTTCATATTCTCCAAGCATTATAACAATGATTCCCTAGGAGCTGCTAGGTTGGGGTTTTTTTTGGTTTTTTTTCAGGAAATAGCTGGTGAGTTCAAGAAAGATCGGGTTAGTGGGAATTTGTGAGGTAACATTTCAAAATGAACACATGAAGGCATCAAATACCCTTGAAAAGTTTCATGTGGTTTCTCTATTGATTTGCACTTCCATGTCATTCGCTTTGAAGTTTGTAGGCTCCAGCAGCTCTTTGTGCAGCTCCTTCTTCCCAGAGCAAAGTTTACTGGAGTATGAGTAAAGCTCTGGCAGTCAACAGCTATTTGTACTGTTCTAGGTTTGCTCTCCTGTGCTGTGCCACAAAGATGTTTCCATTGTTTTAATTCACACTTTAAATTCTCTACGCCCATAGTAAATTAAATAGTATAAGAGCTTGACTTCTTGAGTGAGTGGAAATGCTACTACTGTCCTCAAGGGAAATCAGATGAAAACTTCATCAAAATACAGTATGCTAAACCAAACACAAGTGGAACTGGTCTGATCTGGAGATGACAATTAAGATATGCTACTTTGCATGCCTGTAACACCTGTACTCATAAAACACAAAGATGGGAAAGGCTAGAAGCTCTTTTGGCTCATCTTTGTAATTGAAACCGAACTCTCTATCACAGATCCCAGCTCTCTGTCCAGTTGCAGCATAAACTTCCCAAGCAGCTAAATTTCTCTGCTTTTCCTGTGTGACTGCTTTCTATTCCCTGTCAAGACTTTCTCCAAAACATATTCCATTAATAGTTTTGCCTCATTATCTTAGAAATACCCTTCTGCACCTGCACAAGCTATTTATCAATGTAAATTGAATTCTGTTCTGAGCTGCTGGTTGATGACTCCTTTGACTTTCTCAACACACAGTGGAGAAGCTCCCTCCAAGGTCAATCTACCCATTGAATGTCTTTGCCTAATGCAACATTTTTCACAACACATCTTTTATTCTATATCCAAATAGTCTTTTAAATTTTTAAAATCTTTCTTAGGAAAACATGGTCCCTGTACTCAGAATATCTTGACTACTTCTTTTCTGAAATTTGTCCCTTTTTTTAACTTTTTGAATAATATGTGCTCCAGGTCCTTCCTTTACAATGTTCTGTCAACCTGCTTTCAATGTTCTTTCAGTGTTCAGAGAAGAGCTAAACCACCTCAGCACTTGTGAAGTTACAAGTTAAATATATTAATTTCTCAAGGCTGAAGGCAATAATCGATTCACTTTGGTTTCCATGTCTTTCTTCCCTTGCTTCTCTTTGGGCATGCTTTTCACTTCAGAGGCTGCAGAATGAAGGGAGATGTGCATGAAATGAAGACAGAACTAAGTACACTTTTAGGCTCAAAGCACTGTGAATATCCTACCGTGTAATGCAGAGTTAGGGAAAGCATGTTATACACTCACCAAAGGGTTAAAAGAAGTGCCTCTCAGATTAAGGCACCATGAAATCTTTCTTCTGTATTTTGCTCTATTATTTGGATTATTATAGTTCCTGTTGTCATTAAGCAAACTCAGGGCCTATTACTGTAAGCCCCATAAAATCATATAAAAATGAAACACCATAAAAATCACATAATTTCAATTTAAAAGAAAACAATGGGAAACCTGATAAATTAATTCTGATGTCTTCTGCTACAGCTGATTTCCCCTGCCACAAAATAAATCAATATTTAATTTGAAAACTTATTTTTATTTTTGAATAAGACATTTTCAGTTACGAGTATTGTTGCTTTGGAAATAATGGGCTTTACTAGCTGTCCCAAGTGTTGGGTTTTGTCTCTTTAAAGTAGGTGTTCTAAAAGTTTGATTATATGAATTATAACTCTGGTTCACAGAAATATGAGGAGTAGAAGGTGAGAAGTGCACTCCAACCTGAATATGTTGTAGTATCAAATGATAACTGCAAGAAATAAGAACAGATTGTTCAAGGGAATCATGGCTCATGGAATGATTGAGGTGGGAAATCACCTTTGCATATTGATTAGTCCCATTCCCCTGCTCAAAGCAGGGTCAGGAGAGCAGATTACCCAGGACTGTGTTCAGTGGGGTTTTGATATCTCAAAGAATGGAGACTCCATGACCTCTCTGGGCAACCTGTGCCAGTGCTCAGTCTATACACTTACAGTACCAAAGAGGTTTTTTTTTCATTTAAATGGAATTTTCTGTACTTCAGATGGTGTGCACTGCCTTTTGTCCTGTCACTGGGCAGCATTAAGAGACTGACTGTATTCTTCACTCCCTCACACGAGGAATTTATACACATTGATAAGATCTTACTTGAGCTTTTTTCTTTTCAAGCTGTCTCAGTGACTCCAATATAAGAAGTGCTCCTATCTCTTAATTCCCTCCATGGTCCTTCACTGGACTCTGGTATTCTCGTGTCAGCCTTTTACTGGTGAGCCCACAACTGGACCTAGTGCTGCACATGGGCTGCACCAGTGCTGAGTAGAGGTGGAAATGCAATTCAGTGTCTCATGGGAGGCTGACAGGATGCATAAAATTTGTGGGAACAGCCAAAGCAGTAGAAAAGAAACAAAAACGATGCTTGCATTCTCTGTTACTTTTTCCCAAAAACTTTCATTCATTTTAAACACATACAAAGTCCTCAGGAACGTTGAAGGTTATGGTGTGGGATTGTGTTTTCCAGGGACAGCAAGAATTGCAGACTGCAGCTTAAGGGTGCCTCAACCAAACCGGACTACAGATTAAAAAAAAAAAAAAACAAAAAACAAGTGCATAATGGTGCTGGTTTTACATGTTTGGCAGTTTGGTCACCTTGTTCCTCTTCACTTACCTTTCCAATACTTGAAGAATGCTGTCCAAAGCAATGGTTTTTTTTCTTCTTCTGATGCACTCATCATTTTGGGTACAAAAACACAAGTAAGTGCTCATTCAGGACCCTCCTTCTTTTGTTCTCCCCACATCTCTGCAAGACAAAAGTTATGCAACTGTTGGTTTCTGTTACATCTGCCACCTCTATCCCTTTTACCTGGGTATTGAATATTCCCATCTCTTGTTTGTGTACCTCTTTATTCTACTGCCCAGTGCATACACTAAGTAGCTGCAAGGATGAAGGTCACAGGCAGCCCTTGCTTAGAAGGAATAAAAGACCTTTTATATCTTTCAGTTATACAATCAAATTTTTAATTTTTTTTTTCAAAAGAAGACATGGAAAACAGGAATCACATGAATGCCAGCTCAAATTCACATGTTTCCAATATTTTTAGTAGCCTTCACTCTGTAAACTTGGAAAAGCAATGGAGGTACATGCTGATATTCTCACCCTTTTTCACACAAATAAACATAGAGCTGCACATTCAAACACACAAATCTTTTCACTTCAGCCTGGGCTTGGGGGATCTACTTCAGAAAATCCCTCAGAGAGGTCCCTCATTTTGTTGCTAGATCACCCCTCAAAAAATTGGATTTAAATGCAAACACAAGGGTGCTGTTTAGCAGAACAAAGTCAAACGAGGGTGTTCTTCAAGCTGTTTGTTCCTCCACTCAGCATAGGAATCACTGAGAATGCCACATATTCTGGATCAGAATAATTTCCTAGAAGTTCATCTTTATTTTACTTATCCTATAAAACAGAGCCTTTCTCCTAACCAAAGGGGACTACAGAAAGCCATTCTTCACTTTCCAAAGCCCTTACATTCTCCTTACCTCTCATGTTTTTAGCCCATTCCCTTACTGCTTTCTCTGCCTTGCATAGGAATCTTCTCCTTCCCAGATGTGTCTAACAGGGAGTCAGAGGATCATTGATCTCTTAATGCTAGAGAGATGTGGGCATTGCTGTGGCTCCTGCACAGCCCTAGACATGGGTATGAACAACAAATCTTCTGTGCTGGGCCATCAAATGGCAGCAGCCCCTGACCATCACCTCTCCACACCTTTTCAAAGGCATGACCTGGGAATGCAGGAGCTTGGTCCCACAGATCCCTCTCAGAGAAGTGCCCACATCTCCCTGAGTCCAGTGGGCTCCCAGTACAAGCTCTGAACATCTGAGTACCGTCAGACATCTGCTAAGTCGCTAATAAGAAGCAGTTAAAGTATAAAGTTGCACTGCAATTAGCTCAGATTTTGCACATGTCCCTAAACCAAAGAAAATTCTTTTGAATGTAACCTGCCCTCTCATGTGGGCTGGCAGATCACCCACAGCTGACAATGAATAAAGAGTTAGAAGAATGAAAAGTGACAGTTATTAAGTAACTTCAGTAAAAATTGAATGAAAAACAATCAGCAACTCAAAGTAATAATATTATGCATAAAAGACTAATAAAAATACCCCCATCTCAGTTAAAGCTTCATTGTATTTGGCATTAAGTCATTAATTTTTTACATTTTTAAGCATTATAAAAAGATATTTTGCAAGACAGTTCACCAAGATTTATAGCAAAGTATTCACTATTCATCTGTAATACATGAAACCAGGCCAGGTTGCTATGTCCTAAGGAAATTGAAAAAATAATCTTGTGACTCGTGATGGACATTTCATGGTGTTTCTAAAACAGCTTGGCATCTCAGCCCAGATCCTAACTAGTTCTGACTGGACAAGGCCAACACTCAAAAACAGTCAGGATTTTTTGACAGCTCTCACTTAGTGACAGAAAAATAATTTTTTATCTGGAAAATGGCTTCCTGCTCCTAGATAGTTTCAAGAAATTACTCCACCCCTCTTCTCTCTCCCCACTTTTCCAACTATTGGCAGAAAAAAAGAGTTGCAATTGCTGATAATTTCGTTTTCTCAGAGGTTTGAAAGTCATGGCTGTAGTCTGGTGGTCCCAGCAGATGACTGAGAGCTGCTCCTGAATATTTGAACCCAAAGGCTTTGTCGTTCCACAGACAAATATGCCAGCTTGTCACACTGGCAGGACAACAGGGGTTCTAGGAACAAAGATAAGACAAAAAAGGTCCCAGGGACTGTTGAAATGTCAGCCTTCAATTAATAGGAGGACATGGCAGTTAGTAGATATTTACAAGTAGTAAATATAAATTACAAATAACCTTCCAGGTAAGCCTTCTGTACCAGGAAAAACTCAAAAATTCAACGCTGCTTAGCTTTGAGTAGAAATTTTGACTCAAGTTAAGACTCATCTGATAAATCAGGTATGTCTCATCATTGCTCTTATTGCCACAACATATAGTCAGAACTAAGGCTGTAGGAGATTTTTTTTAATTATGCATGTGGAAACTACTAAGAACAGGAATATCCAAAATCATGATAAACTATATATATTTTTGTATCGATATAAAAACAAGTAAAATTAAATATACAGAATTAAAGTTGAGGAAATATTTTACAAAACAGCCCTGCCACAATGCTGGTTAAGTCTTTAAGTTAGCCTAAAACTTTTTACCAAAATAAAAAAATTCCCATTGTTTTTCACCTTTTAAAAGCAGGTGTCTCAAATATATGATTCTTTTCCAGTTTGAAAAAACAAAAAGAGTATACTTCCTTTTCACCAAAATGACACAGATCCCTGAAGGAGACTGAGTTATTTTGACAATCACGATAGAAAGCTCCTACAGTTTTTACATCTATGTGTGCCATTCTAGTGGGAGCAATTCTATATGCACAAGGCATCCTGGGATTGTCCCATACAATGGTTTTCTCCCCTTGAACTTTGCATTTGCCCCTGTCAAAAGGTTTTGAATCTACATGGACATTTGCTGACAGAAATGGAATAATCCCTTGCTGCAGTGCAGTCCCATATACTACATCACATGTATTTGTTTCACCATATAGTGCTAAGAAGGGAGCACAGCCAAAGTCTGCAAGCCTAGGTATCTTGCTCTTCCTAAAACACTCACCTATTTAGAGCTCTACAGATCCTTTCTTCTAGTAAAACCTTTTTTTCTTCCTCTATGGTTGCCCAGGCTAAAGAAGAATCAGAATTTTCTGTGATGTGTTCTTTCCTTTTCCTACAGTTTTTATGTCACTGTGCTAACAATGATGAGGTTGCAATTCTGAGCTTCTGTGGTAAGTTTACAGCCTCTTTAACATCTTTCTCCTTGGTCTTTGTGTTACATACTAATAGAAAAAATGCACAATATGGACTTGCTATTTAGGCTAAGTACAAGTGATTTTTTAAAGTATAATTCCTCGCCATTTTTCAGATAACTTGCAGACATGATATTAAATCTGAGCTCCTGTATGTTTGAGAAATTTTTTCTGATCATCTTTGTGTCCTGGTTTCAGCTGGGAGATAATTAATTTCCTTCTTAGTAGTTGTTAAAGTGCTCTGGTTTGGATCTATTATGAGAGTAATGTTGATAACACACTGTTGTTGTTGCTAAGTAGTTCTTACTTTATATCAAGGACTTTTCAACCTCCCATGCTCTGCCAACAAGCAGCTGCAAAAAGACAGGAGGGAGCACAGCCAGGACAACTTACCTGAACTGGCCAAAGGGATATTCCTTACCACAGAACAGCATGCCCAGTATATAAATGGGGGCATGGGCTGGGAAGTGCCAATCATAGCTCAGGAACTGGCTGGACATTTGTCAGCAGGTGGTGAACAATTTTATTGTGAGTCACTTATTTCTCTTGTGTTTTATTCCTTTCTCTTTCTTTACTTTTTACCACGTTTTTAACTCTGTTTGAATTATCAAACTGTTCTTGACCCACCAAGAGTACTACCTTTTTCTGATTCTCTTCCCCATCCCACCAGGCTTGCAAGGAAATGAGAAAACAGTTGGTGTGGAACTTAGTTGCTGCCTGGGTAGATCATGACACTTTGGCAAATGCCTTTCCACCTTGTTTCTATCTCCTTGTTTAAAATGAAAAGTAAAAATTTCACAAGAGATCTCTGGAAGACAACCTGAAATTATGGCTCTTCTCTTCACACTTTAAGCTGATATGTTTGAGAAGGGAACTGTGGCATGTACAATGCTTACTGCTTTGGCACTGAAAGAAGTGTTATAGCTCTTAAAGAAAATAAATGCCTGCTTGCTTCTTAGGTTGCTAATGGAAGAAAGTATTTGTTCTGCAACATTTGCGAAAACACAAATACGTTGCCATCATATGAGTGATTTTTGTTCCCCCTTTAAACTGGAAACAGTTTTTAGGATTTCCAGTCCAGATAAACTTCTCTTATTCACATTGCTTTGTTCCTAAACATAAGAGAGTTTTTGCCTGAGAAAGATATTGGAATCTGGCATTGTACATTTTTTAGGAGCCCATAACTAAAATTGCAGATTATATTACCTACACAGATGAACACTATAGTACAGTATCTATGCAGTCCCTCATTTTGAAAGAAGGAAGACATTTTTTGAAGGGGTGCCATGTAAAGTCAAACCATGGATTTTTATTGCTCCTTCACTGACAGGTTATGACCAAGTCAAACTCTCCAGGAGCAGGACTCCCTCCTTCCTTGAAACAGAGCCACTCTTGTGAATTTGTCCTTTAGCCTTATTCTCATGCTCTTCAAATCTCTGGTAGTGGTGCCTAACATTGCCAGGAGCCATCACAGTCTGATCTGGTGCAGCTGGGGAAAAAAGCAGGCCAGTATCTCAGTGAAGTATCCAAAAACAATTCTTCCCTCCAGGAGATTTTGCTGATGTAACTGTGCAGCAAACTCCACTAGCAAATACACAACTCATAATGACAAAGTGTCCAGCAGTGCTTCTCCTGGCTGCCCAAGCACAAGAGCAACTTGCAAGCTAATATCACACCACTAGACTTCAGCTTTTGTCAGTACAGAAGTGTTGGAGGAAAAAAGAAAAAAGAGAGAGAAGAAAGCATGAAAACATCAGTTTTGCTACAGTTGGAAAAAGTTCCTGACTCTAGAAAGTATAGAAAAAGTTCAGGTCTCATCTGAACCTAAGGACAGTACAACTTACACACCTTTATCCCAGGATTTGGCCTAAAGTACAGCCCAGACATTAATGCTTAAGTGGTAGGATTTTGATGTAACTTGTGATGGGAATTAGGGTTGGAAAATGTTCATTTAATGTCAGAAGAAGGGCTGGAAACAGATCGACTCATGGTAATATTACAGCAAATATACAAGAGTTAATCCTTTTGCTTTCATTTTATTTATTCCTTGCCTGGTTTTAGTGAGGATGAATAATGTCCATGTCTTGTAACACCTCAGTAATAGTTCAGCAGGATTGCTGTGACCTTTCCTGGTTGAACCAGTACTGATTAGCTGCAGATTTCGATGTATGATCAGGTGACAAGCCAGGCTTGCAGAGTTTGAATTGTTGCAGTTGCTGTTGAGGAATGCAAAATGACAATTTCTGCTGCTCTTTGAAGGGAAAACTAATAATTTTTTTTGGAAATGTAGAGTTGAAGTGAAATGCGTTTCTTTAATTCCTCCTGATTTAGATTTAGCATGTCACTACATACGTGTGGTCTATGCTGAGCTAGGAATGCTGCATTTTGGTTTCAGCTATTTGAACCTTTTAGTAACTTATGCCAAAGATGAACCTTTCAAGGTAATCTAAAATGTAGACTTCTTAACTGATGTGAATGGCAGCCTTCCTGTTTTAAATTACAAGTTGTAAAAAGAGAGTTACGTTGTCAATCAGACAGCAAATGATGCTGCACTGGCCTTTCTAGAAAAACAAGCTATGGGTAATAAATTACTTTATGGTAGGATTGAATTAAAAACAAAAAAATCCTTATCAGTGCAATATGTTTTCTGGTCCACCTAGACTCATCTGTTTTAATCTTTTCCAGCCATGTTACGTTTCCCATTTCTTTCAAGTTAAACAAGTCCTTTTAGACATATATGTGTATGCATACATACAAATGTGAGTACATATATACATACATATATGTGGAAACATTTTCTGCACATAAGTAGAGACAGAATTAAAATGACACTGTAAATGATACTTTATTTTTTTATTATTATTAATAAAAAATAAAGTATTATTAATATGAGGCATAGTTCCATTCTCTCTATTCCAAAATCTTACTTTTCATTAAAAAAAAAAAAAACTACAAAGCATTTCTTGTTCCTATAGTTACCCAGAAAAAAACCAGACTTTTGACAGCAATCAAGTGTAATCAGTAGATTTGTAGTCACCTTCAAGCAGCTGAAAAACAGACTGCAATGGCAGACAATTCTCAAAGAGAAATATCAGCAGTGCTTCCTTCAGAAAGGCTTCAATAGGGACAGTCCCCAAGGACATGACAAATATTACCAGAGGAACCTGTTCTCTGGCTGACCAAAGAAAGGAATGAAAGCTTGGGAGAGCACCATAGTGAAGATCTTCACCATCCTTTCATCTTAGTGTTGTAGGTTACAGCCTACTAGATTAGATTTGTAAAAACAGAAAACTTTCAGTGGGAGTAGCATCTCCTTGGAAGGTTTCTGAGATTCTCAACACCGAAAAAATAATGTTGTTTCCACCTCCCCTTTCCATTCAGTTCCTGCTTCTGAGCCACATGAAATGCACGGCTCAATGAACCAGGCTGTGGACTGGCTCCCAGAGCCATTATACTGGCACCTAGTTCCCATATTAGTCAAGAAATCTTCCTTATGCTTATGAAATATGGGCAGTTTTTGTTCTTTGCTCAGGTTTTTCCCTGACTCTTTAATGGCAGCACATGACTACAATGTCTCTGTGTAGGTTTACCATGCACCTGCATTATCCTCTTTCTCTAGATGAAATTAAATTGGGACACAGCCGAGGTTTTGGGGTTGGATTTCTCCTATATGTTCAGCAAGCCTCAGCAGAGCAAAGTAAAGAGCCAGGTATCTTCCTGTGCACATTAATATATCATGTGTGCTCAGGAAATCTGATGCATTCAGGAAACACTGGTCTTACCAGGTGTGAGCAATACAGCTGTGCAGAGCACTCACAGCATCACATCAGACCTATTCCCAATCTGCAAGCAAGAATTCACATGAAACTATGAATTTTTACATTTTATAAACACTCTTAAACCTTCTGGAAAATCAAGATCAATATAAAAATCCTACTTCTATATAGATGCACTGAAAAAGGGGAAAATGAGCCATGCAGCTCTGTACTTCACCTTTTAAGAGAGACTATTCTGAGATAAGACTCTTTTTACACATACAGAGGATAAACATCACAAATTCAATTCTCCTTCATCCACACCTCAGCCCAGGAGCTGTGAATTGTAACCTCTCACCCCATAAGGCACACAATCAGTTTTCAGCTGCCAAGTGTAGAGCTAGTTTTATGCTGGAGTTCTCAAAGCACCAGGTTCCAGTGAATAGCCACAGTCTTCTCTTTTCTCCCACTTAGTAGTGCCTGCAGAACATGCCAGACAAATGCTGGAAAGGTCAGGGGGTAAGGGCTAACAAGAAAGCTGATTCTCATGGCTCTAGCCACAGGGCAGGATGGATGCATTTCCCTGTGTACCCCACTGTCCCAGGCTCTAGGTGCACATCTGGTTACACTCGCACTGTCAGGGCAAAACATTTGTGAGAGATCTCACTTTCCTACAGAGGAAATCTTGGGCATATAAACAAGGTGCATTTCAGTAGGTTGCCTCTTCTACAGTAGGGGACAACAACCACTGTGATGTGGGAATTTGCTCCAGAGTCTAGTTGGAGCCATTGTATCCCAAATTTTATTTTACAGGCCAAATTTTATTTATAGGCCAAAAGTCAAAAATGTTTCTGTCAAGAAAGCATTTTCCAAAGGCAACGTGGAAACGGTGTGGTTTGCAGCATGTTACATGTGTTTCAGAGAAAGAACAGTAGGAGATATGCATCTGTCCCTGTGGCTTGTCCTACCATTCCACAGGTAGCTGTCATTCTGCAAATTTTATGTGGAAAACTCACAGGACGTGAGACCTGAAGAGAATTGCAGGCAGTGACTTAACAGCAAAAGCTTTCCACCTCTCTATTGCTATTTTTAAAAGGGTTTCAGAAGCTTTCAGGAAGAAAACCACACTTGAATGCTGGTGTACCTAAAACCTAGCCTTGTGCATGCTGACTTGAACAGCAAATTTGGAAGGTGCCATCAAGGAGGTCAAGCTCTAAATTCAAATTTAAACCCTCCTATCAGGAATAACACAGGCATAAATCCATCTCCCTAGACTGTCCCTGGATTGATGCATATGAGTCAGAGTCCAACATCCTCTTTTTCCTTTTTGCACCTGGATACCTTGCACAAGTGATTGGACCACTTGAAGGGGAAAAACTGATTCAAATTCGACCAGATGAGTGATGTCTAATCCAGGAAGTTCCCAGGACTAACCAGATACAAATGCTCACCTCAGGGCATGAGTCCATGCAAGAGGATGACTTCTTTCTAGACACCTGTAAATATTGTCTTATACCTCCTCACCTTTTATTGCAGGCAGCTGCAAAGATATAATTTGAATGCAACACTGGCACTGGAACAGGTTGCTCAGAGAGGCTGTGGAGTGTTCATCCTTGGAGACATTACAAACCTGGCTGGATAGAGTCCTGGGAACCCTTCTCTAGCTGACCATGCTTGAACAGGGGGCCTCGATGAAACAATCTCCAGATATGCCTTCCAACACCAAGAATTCTGAAATTCTATGGTTAAAAAAAAAAAAAAAAGTAATAAAAAAGAAATTTGGGGGAACATTATACTTTCATGTGACCAAAAAAGCCCTAGAGAAAAATTGAATTCCTTTGGATCAGATTTATGAAATGTATTTATTGTTCCAGCCATGGAACTTCAAATTCAGTTATGGTCTTAATCCAAGTTACTGAACCCTTCTAAATTCTAGCCTTGTTTTCACTCTATTGAGGTACAACAGAATTGATGGGTGTGTGTGGCAGCAGTGTGACTGGATGTGAAATCATGTGCTTTCCCCTCACATGAAGAGGCATTTCAGCAATGACTAATCATGTATTTTCTCCTTTGCCAGCTATTCACAGAGATTTTAATTTGCAAGGCAAGATTTCTTATTCTTTTTATTGTCATAGTGGTGAATTCCCTAATAAGTGACATTTACTGAGGGGACTAGGTGCAGATTTGTCTGAGATATGTAAGAGATGGGCTATTCCGTATGTTATCAACCTGACTTTAAGAAGTCTCAGAAATCAGTCTTCCAAGTGAAATTTATTGAAGTCCTGAATTGTTTTCCCCTGAAGCACTTAGTTCAGTAGATCTTTATCAATTTATACCTGTACATACATGAAAATCCATACACAAGGACACATGTTTACAACTAATTGCTGAGACTCTCCACATCTGAGGTTGTTTCTGCATATTCATGAATACACCTAAGGGCTGAAATATCTTTCCTGTGTGACATATTTTACCCCAATAATTTGTACAGTATATCATTAAAAAAACATTACTTTTGTACAGACATTTATTTCATGATTGCCTGAAAGGTTCTTGGTGTATTTAATTACAACACATGCTATTTTATTTTGGTGAAGTAAATTATAAAATCTTACCGAATCTTTCCGAAGAAGTGTATGAGAAGATTGGAAATCCCACAAACTACTGCATTTTTTTCTTTCTATGGCTCATTGACATATTTCTTAACATCCCATCCTCCAGGTCCAGAAACATCATAATATTAGGCAAGATTACTAAATAAACATTAGAAATAGGCAGCAAGCTGGATGTTGAAATACACGTTCCTATCATTAAAAATATATTCTCACGTCTTATTTCTGATTATGATTTATTCATGGTAAAAACCATTAAAATAGATGAATTAAGTTTCTTATCCTGACTTGGGTAAATTAGGCAAATTCAATACTCATCTTTTCTTTTAATTTGGCATACAATCTATTTAAGTTTGTCTCAATAGAGCAGCAAGACATCCCTTTTCCTTCTTTTACTGATTTACAAATTTGCTGCATGTATCAGTTATTCCTTCAGGTCTTTTGTCTCACAAAGAGAGCTTCCTCCACCAAAGTGGAAAATATTGGCCATTAAAATGAACTTGAGTATTTTCAATTAATTATACCTTATTTTTCCCAGGGTATCCAAAGCACAACAAGCTCTATACCATCACTAACAATCATCTCTAAAACATGATATTCTAACCATACACATTTAATAAAACAGTGTATTCAATTAAACCAAAGAAATTATACTGTTCTTAGCAATATCGCTTGTTCCACTAGTGTAAAGAATAAAAAGTATATCTCCTATTTGATATTTTATTAATGGCAGTGGAAAGTGAAACTATATATTTCCTCTAGTTTCCCTCCTCCCAGAGTTCTTTCTTCAGGCCAATTTGTTCTTTGTCTAACATCTTCCCTGCTTTGGAATGCAAAATTGTAAAATAGGCAGGAGCAAAATCTGGAAGATGAAGTAGTGTTTTAGATACAGCTCAGAGTAGGACTCTGAACTGTACAGCCTCTGCCTCTGCATGCAGGGATTAATTGACAACTGTTTAGGCAGGACAAGAGAATGTGTAGTTCAGGCAGCTAAACACAACTGGAAAAGACTGGTTCTGATCTTTTTTGTCGGTTCTGTTTCACATTCTGAACTTTCAAATAAAAAGATTCCCAGGCTGCTAAATAGATCATTATTAAGATGTTAAAGTTATTATCTTATTTTTTTTAATGAAGTCTCACATGCCCTTTGTTCATTAGACATCTGTAACAATGACTGAACACTAAGAGCCACCAGAGCTTAGAAAGCAGCTTAAGCAAGTATGTGTTTAACTTTCTGCCACTGTTGAAATCACTGCAGTGTAAAAGGTAGCTTATTTACAAGAATTTGAGCTTGCTTCACTTTTGATGCCCAGACACATGGCTTTCTACAGCCATAGTGTGAGGACTTTCCATTGTGAGACTTTTCCAGTGTTTGTGTTGTATAAAGTGGTGCTAGAGGAATAAAGAAAATTAGAAAAACTTCCTGCTTTGGACTCCTCCTTTCACTGGGAAATCTCTTCCAAAAAAAGAAAAGCAATGCACCAGCATTTTACAGATCAAAATGCATTTTGATCTGAAAAAGTTAGTTTCAGGATTTCTCATAATCAAAGTTTTCTCGTAACCTCCTATTGCTGAAGAAGGAAATATTACTCCTAACAGTAAAATTATTAAAAACTAAAACCCTGATTATATACATTTGGTCTCATTCCACTACATCCCAATGTTTTCTGCAAATTCAAATAGTCTGACATTTATATTAAGCTTTAAAAAATCATTGATACAGTTCTGCAGAGCAAGACATCAGAATCCCACTGATCATTTTTGTCTCTCAAGAGCAGACTCTGGATAAATTAGCACCACTATTAATCATAATAGTGCATCTATGTCTTGGTTCTGAGATTCTTGAGATGTTTTCCAGAAACTGCAAACTGGCATGATGTTAGCCAAAAAAACATTAAAGCATGGATCTTAACTCTCCAGTGAATCCTTCAGAAACTGAATAGCTCTCACAGCATAATATTTCTGACAGGAAATATACACTTGAGATGTTTTAAGCCTGAAATGTCACATACACAACAGACCTTAAGCCTGAGAAGCCTCCCCTGTTTCTGAGATCATAACAGTAGTATTATCATTAAGAGGATAAAATGCCACTTCCTTGCTTCCCATACCCCAATCCAAATGAAATGTGAGTCACTTAATGAATTTCATCTAAGCCTAATGGAACAATTTCAGCCTGTCCTGGACAACTCTCCTGCCCAATCCCCTCATACACATTATTTCTGCTCTCTTGGTTTTCATATCCGCCTCTGCCCAATCACTTGTGGCAGGTTCTACTGGTAAAGCAAATGCTTTGCTGCTGTTTTTCCCCTTAGAATTACAGATCACTGAAGAAGTAGCTTGAAACTTTTCCACTGGAGAAAAATGTGATGAAATTGTTAAAGGTTCAGCAGCCTTGAAACACTAGTAGACTATTGGCATGAGGATTATTCCCAGACATGATCTTTCCTTTGGAACCTGGTGTCGAAGTTTGCAATATTTGTTCGCTTCATGCCTCCTCGGCATAGCCTGTCTCTCTGGCTGATTTTCTTCCTTTCTTTATCTGAAGTTGGCATTTTTTCCACTCTCAATAATTAAGCTGTCTCGATGCTAGAGACATGCCTATTTTATCACATGTATGTCTCGTACACAGTTGAAAAAGGAGAACTCCAAGGGAGAAGGCGGCTGGCGTCTCTGCTGTTGAAACAGTTTCAATCTGGCCTGAATACTTTGCCTGCAGTGCTGCAACCCACAAGGGGGTCTTAACCTCTGAAACCTGCTGACTCAAGAGTAATTGGCCAGCATGATGCCACTGTGACCATCAAGTGGAACAAATAAAATTACCCACCATTTCAGTGCCATGATTGTCCTCTCCCACTGCGTGATTCCATGAACCCCCCCGAGGACTGACCTGCTTATAATAAACAAATTGTTTTCTGGGCTCCTTTTCCATTGCCTGTAGGGGAGTAACAAGAAGACAGAGCCAAGCTGTGTTAACTATATTTAATGGTCTTTTTTCTTCTCCTTAAATTGCATCAGATGGTGAAGATGACTAGATACAGTATGATCTTTTAAAATTATATCCTTAAGAAGCAAACAATTAGAGAACAGCATCTTTACAAGGCAAGTCAACTTTACACAGTGATAGAAAGTTGTAAATTGGAAGAATTCAAGAGGATTACACATATCCAAGTTGGATGACTTAATTCCTCTTCCTGAGCACAGCGGCTTAAAAGCAGGGATTCTCTCACTCTATACACAATTTTGTAATTTGTTTGCATGAAAGCAAGCTGTTTACACTGTGCTACATAAAGGTTGTTGCCAAAACTTACTATCTTCTTTAACAGTGTAAAACCATAATATCTCTCATGATGGCAGTGGGTTTAATCAGATACACACCAGCATAACCGAGAACTAAATTTGGTTTTACACCCCTGTCTAAAAGAAGCTCACTAAAGATCAGAGGGGGAGAGCTAGGGGGAGGGCAGGATAGTGGGGAAGGAGGTAGTCCTTGTTCTCTTGGTTTTCCTTCTCTGTGACCATGTAACAGCATCCCCAATATCTGGATTCATGTGGAGGAGATAATATGGCCTGGTAAACACATCAGCAGGGCAAGTAGTGTGAAACTTTATTTTAGTGTTTTCAGTAACTGCCTGAGCTGATAATGGCCCTAATGTGGCCACAATTGATGGCAGAAGTGCAGATTTAGTCCCAGTACCATAAAGTTTTGTACTAAAACTGTGTGAAATTGTAGTTATTTTGTTTTCAGCCTTCCATCAAACAAGAGCAAAACTTGGAGCGTGAAGATATGTGTGAACTGCTTCTTTAGACAAGTAGGTAGAGGAGCCCAATGACTTTTGCAGAATCAAATCATGATACAGAATAAACTGAAGAGACTGAGAAGTACAATGGGCTACTCTGCCATGACTAACAATAACCATCTTAAAAAACTGTTGATGTATTTCTGAAAACACAGTTTGCTGTTTATTGCCAGCTATTTCATTTAGACCCAATTTACTTAAATTACATGCCTAAATGTAGGCAGACTATTAAGCACATTGTTAAAACAAGGTCTTGAAAAACCAAAAAAAACCTAATACTTTCTCTTCCTGCAGTTTTTTTAATTCCTATTTTTGGTCACTTTATATCACTGCTAAATCCACTTAACTTAGCTTGTTAAGGTATTTTGAGGGGTATTTTACACACAGTTTCAGTTTTCTTTTCGAGTTTTGAAACCAATGCAGTAAGAGTATTTTAAAAAATAGTAAGAGTGCTTATCTAGTTCTTTCCATACAAAGTAATCTCCAAATCTGAACTGACCATTTAATATGGAAAGTTTTTTTAAATTGGAAGGAGTCTGAACCCTGTTTCAAATTTAGCATGCATCCTCCTGTTCATTTTATTTCCCAGCAGATAAGGAGTAGATCAAGTCTGCAATGCTTCTATCGTACAGAAGTCTTCTCCTCATCTAAATACAGGTTCTTTCTCCCTAGGTCCACTTTTACTGCTGCAAACCTTTGTATGTCAAGCAAGGGAGAGAATAAAACCAGAAAAAACTTGTGTTTGAGAAGCTAAAACTGCCAAGATGGGAAGGACATATTGGTTGTGCTTTTCACCAATTTTCTTCTCTCATTTATATTCTGTTACATTACTCCTCCTGGCTGTTTCAAATCCTACTTTAAAGTGGTTTATAGTCACAGTTATGAAGCACATTTGTCAACATCTCTTCTGTAAGGGAATAACAAGCATTGACTGGTGGATCTACTTGTGTTATACATGAAGCATTATTCTCAGCCAGACTGTATAACAGATAGATAAAACATGTGATACAAGAATTCCTTTCTATAAATAAACCCATGGAAAAATAGTCCTCATCACTGTGAGGTATTTGATTCACAGTGAAGAGCTCTTTGGGATTGGAGGAATGCATCACCTCATGGAAAGGACTTGAGACCTCAGGGCTAATATGCACCTGAGTATCACAATCAAAATTGTTCAGTGCCCAGACATGTGTAACTTATCATGTTATGGTGCAATCATATGCTTAAGCCCCCATATGTGAAAAATTTTCCAGGTATTTTCATAGCCAGTAGGCAGCTCATGCATTTGCCATATCACACACACAATATGTGGATCATATGCTACCCACAGAGGTCTTTTGTTATTCACAGAGCTCTTTGGCTCTCTACTCCAGAGGGTTTGGAGGGCTGTCACCTGTCTCAGAAGCCACGCAATTTTCTGACTGCATAGCATGAAATTGCATACACGAGCATACTGAATACCAATGCACTAATAACTCCTCCCTATCTAGAACTAGGTGAAACTGGAAGTTTATTGTTAAATCAGGGCAGTTGAAGATTCATTTCCTTTGCTCAGAGGTCTTTGGTGGTGGCATTGTTTGTGGAATGGTATCTGGTCAAGTATCCTTGATCAGGGGGCATTTTTCCTTTTTTTCCCTATAGTTGTCTCTTGAAGTTGGCCGTATTAGCTCAGTCTTTCAGTGATCTTTGCTGATACCCATACCATTTGGGCAGACTTAAGCAAGATGCCCAGCAAGGAGTTGCTTGAATGCCAGCATCAGAAGGATGCTGGCTCCTGACACACCAAACTCCCTGAGCAGTCTGCCAGAACAGTCAGCTTGGGCAGAGACAGATATGTTGAAATCTGGAAGAGGAGACATTTGCACAGTCGGTTTTAATGCCCTAGGAATGATGGAAGGCTAAAGACTTTACTAGGAAAGAGAGAAAACAGACACAAACATGAAGAACAATCTCTGGCAGATAGCTCTGCTTCTCTACAAAACGTAATCCCCAAATACTCTGGCAAGAAGATAGATCATTATACCATAACAACAAGCATTAGTCGCAGGTCTCAGTTTTTCAAAGAAACTAAGTTTAAAAATAGACTTCTGAAACCTTAAGGCCTGGAATCTTGTGCAGACATTAAGATTTGTCTGCAGCTCCTTGCCTTAACTCCAGCATTTTCCCATCTGCAAACCCATGGAATAAGACAGACCTGCACTTTATAGTTCTCAGTGAAGCAATATGTCACTTCTATTTATACTACTGTGATCTTATGAAAGAAGGAAATCCTGTCAGTAGTAATCTCAGATTCCTCCAGTTATCATAAATTAAAACTGCCCACTTCTGTCTTGTAACATGAAATTTTTACTGTAGTGTACATACTTGTGCCTATTTGTACATGCTTCTTTTAGTCTTTGTTGTATTTTTCAGTAAAATCCTAATGGCAAATTACCATAGTAATTCTCTAAATGTCCGTTAGCATCTACTGAGATATAAACTCACAAAAACTTTGAGTAACTCTTGCTGATAAACATGTCCTTGATGCAATTATTGGCTTAAACCATAGGAAGTGTAGCTTTGTGTCTGCAGTAGTCAAATAGCCTCTGGAAGCTCTGAGAATCTTTTTGCAGCCTTGCTACAGGAGTCTTTGTGAATCTGGCAAATGTAAATGTAAGCTTTCTGAGCCTGTGTATCCCCTTCTGTGAGACAATTATGTATACTCTAAAGGGGACTATGCAGCCTCCAGTCACAAAGACAAACAGAGTTTATTGCAGCTCCAGCTAGAGCACATTAGGAGCCCACAGTTAATATTGTACAGCAGGGACAAGAGTCTAATGACATTTTACCTTGCAAAACGTGACACAATATTTTCTGTTTTTCATCATTCTCTGTATCTCATACTGAAGTCCTGTTGTCTTTGTTAAGGTCAGTGGTATTTGCTATAATTTTGTAAGACAGCCAAAGCAGTAGTAATAACAAATACATTAATTCTGCCTTACTTGATTAGTCCAGATTCTCAGAGATTTCTTTTTTTCCAAACATAGTTAAATCACCTTTATTAAAAATAGAATTTTATACTTTCTATGAGGATACCATGAATCAGATTATAGGAGTGATGCTGCATAATTATAGGGATTTCTTGTACAGATTTTGTGGTGTCAAAACATGATGTGGTTTCAGAAACTGCAGGCAAACAAAAGGCCTTTCTGTATTTTGATCCACTCTGAATAGTCCTTATAACTCTGCAGCAAACTTAGGGCCAACAGAAAAAGGCTAAAAGCCATGATGATTAATGTGACAAGAAAATGAAGAGATCAACTAAAGGCATTGCCATCATCCATAGTCTTAGTCACAACAGGTGATTTGTGGGGTTAAATACACTGCAGAGGGAAGCAAAATATAAACATTGAAAAATCCCCCCCAGTGCAACCTCGGGAAAGAGGGCAGTGGGTTTTAATGCCAAAACGGCACGTGGGTTTGATGCTGTGTGAGGATCACAAGCCATGCAAGCACCTGGAACCTGCTATTAGTGCATCCATTCACCTGTCTCTAGCCATGGCCAGTGACTAAATGCTTCAAAGGAATAAAAATAAATAAACAATGTAGAGGCCAAGATATACATCAAGGGAGAAAAGGAAATGGGAATTCCTTCCTGGCCAAAGTAAATATGGTATAAAACAATCATACAACAAACAGAAATCACACATCCCCTTGGAAATACCACTTACAAACTTCCACTTTTAAACCCTGAACTGTCTTTTCTGTAAACGTGAAAAACTCTTTTAGCAATGTTGTATTCTTTTCTGTTCACTACCTGTTTGAAAGGTCATTCCAGGATATTGCCCCCAAAACACTTAAAACTTCTGAAATCCAGTCTCCAAGCCTTGGCTGTGGCATTGGGCAGCAATGCAGATTTATAGCTAGAATAAGACCTGTAGATAATTCACACTGTTTGCTCAGCATGTTAAAAATAGAAGATGTAGGTAAGTTAAGAGTTTATAGACCTTCTTATGGCCTTTGTCTCCTTTGCAGCATTCATGTCCAGAACTGCCCTGAGTCCATGGGAAAGGTGCTGCCAGGGGAAGACAAAAACCTTGATTGAAGTGGTTACAGCCTTTTGGACCTGGATGGATTTCAACTCCTATCTTGGGCAGATTCAGAAAATAGTTGAGGCATTACTTAGTTCAGCTGCAGTGCACTCTGGGGAGATGTGTAGGGGAGACTGTTTTACATCTTCCACTCTGGGCAGTAGTGAAGTCACACAAGGTGATAGGCACAAGTGTTATGTCATTGTGATGAAGGTCAGTCTTAGTTCCACCTTGCAGCTGTGCAATTTTTCTTGCAGGATCTTAATTCCTGATATATTTGGGTGTTTGTTTGGCTTTTTGGGGTAGATTTTTGTATTTTGGAAGGAGGAGGAGGAGAGCTTGGTTGGTTTGTTGTTGGTTTTTCTTTTGTTTTGTTTTTTTCACCCAGTGTTTTATCTTTGATTTGTAAATGCTTCAGTGTAAAACTAGTGATACTGTAAGAGACTTTCATTTATCGCAGGGCTTTGGTGATATCAGCATTTTGTGACTAATAACACTTAAATGAAACTGATATATAGCTGCTGTGACTGCAGACCTGGGATAATAGAAGTGCTATCATTTTAAAAATTAATATTGCAGAAATAATTATAGAATTGGGAGGCAGTTAAAGGGACAGTCTCATCACACTTTAATCACAACGAGATTCTTGAAGTATTTTTATATAATTATAAAAACATAAAATGGTTTGTGTTGGAAGAGGTCTTAAAGATCATCTATTTTGAACCCTCCTGTCACTGGCAGGGACATCTCCCACTAGACCAGGTTTCTCAAAGCTCCATTCAACTTGTTCTTGAACACTGCCAGAAATGGGGTGTCCACAACCTCTCTGGACAACCTGTCCAAGTGCCTCACCACCCTCACAATAAAGAATTTCTTCTGTGTACTTAATCTAAAAATTTCCCCTCTTTAACTCTGAACCCACTACTCCTTGTCCTGTTACTACAGTTCGAATTACTACAAAACCAAAGTATTTAATGAAAATAATTATATTGAATAGACATTGCAAAATATTAAATGGAAAACAAACATTCTGTCTCTATATGCAGGGTGAAATTAAGTATTTTCTCCACAGTGCAATTTTTTAACAAGACAAGGGCAAAAACTAGTTTGACTGGAGGGTATATTTTGGGGTTTTGGGGACTCCAGGTCTAGAACTTGGAATATATTAGATCAGAAAACATTATGTAGGCAACATAAACAAAGATTAAATATGAATTGAACACATTTCTGATCTGCTAGTGAGTGGTAGTGCTTTTTTCTTAAGACTACTGAGGAACTAGGAGCTACAAATTAATAATCCCTGACAATGGAGTACAAATCTTGCTGGGCATATAAAGAGATGGGCCCAGTTACTGGGATTTTTTAAAACATCATTTTCTAAATGAAACAAAGAGATTCTGAGAAAGGAGAGAGGGAGATGGTGAGAAGTATAACAAATTACTCATCTGTGGCACCTGCACATCTTGCTAATTCATCTGTGGTGGTTTGCATGTTTGGGATTGTTCAGAATGGTTAATTTACCACTATGAATTCCCATCTTTTCAGTCAGCTGTACAGGGGGGCCCAAAATTCAAACCCAGTGATGACCTTTAACCTAATGTATGAGGCCAAACAAACACAACAATTTTAAAGGCTCACTCTGCTTATTTTAAGTGCTATAAAACGTGCTTTACAGAATATAATGTGCCTTTAGTAACTGAAATTAAAAGCTTCTTTAGATTTTGATGCCTTCCTTCTGGTGCACTTGTTTCCACAGGTACATTTCCACTTTACAAGAAATACAGCCTAATTTCTTTCACATACTCCAGGCAATAAAGGAATAAACCAAAATAAAGCCTGATACTGCAATGCAATGAGAACCTTCTGGGAGTGGATGTGGCATCCACCTCCTTTGTTTCACACAGCTGTGTACTTCATATATTGGCAAGATGGATGGAGGCAGTGTCACTGAAGGCAATTCACACCTTTTGTCAGAGAAGGCAAAAAGAGACCATTTACCTCATTTTCTCAAGGATGGTTTGGAAAATGCTTTCCCATAAGCTGGAAGGACCTTCAAAGCCTTGCTTTCAAGCACTGATGTTTCTTACTGTGAAGGATATCTTTCAATTCACTAATAGCAATATTCTTAGTTGGTCATTTCCAGATGCTTGACTGTTGTGGAATTCTCAGGGCAGATGTGCATTTGAGATTAATTTATTCCTTTTTGTTGCCTTAGAGGACACAGTGGTAACATATTACCTCACTACAATAAAATAGCACAGATATGGGAAAGTCATCTAGTCCCTCTCGCTGACAGTGCAGGCTTGCCCTCTGCAGCGTGCTCCCTAGTGCTTTGTCCAGTCTATTTTTAAATGGCCTAAGTGATGAGAATTTCTACAGAGGAGAGTTCACAGGCAAGCCTCTTTTCTCTAACAAAGCTTTGGATAGATAAAGAACAATAATAGTAGTTCTATTTATTAAGCTTTCTCTCTTTCACCCAGCAAAGTCCTTGGGGTGCTAAGCAGACACCTCAAAATTATTTATTGTCCCAACCAAGCTTAGCAAAGTTTTGAAGAGATCAGTAAACAAAAAACAAAGCTAAAGCAAAAGAGCCCTTTCAGACATGCCACTAAAAGGGTCTTATAGTAAGAATTGTTGCAGAAAACCCTCTCAGCAGAACCCCAAACTGTCCAAGCTCTACGGCCAAATTCATGGAGCTTTGTCAGTGCTTAGGAGAAGATTCAAGGCTCTTGAGGCTTGTCTGTATCTCACAAATCTGGACCTGCACCAAAGGAGACTTAAAAAGACCATATTTCTGAAAAAGACTATAGAGGAAAAAGAAAAACAATAAAGACTTGTCATTTTGCTTTCCTCATTTGCATTAAATTCATAGTCAGTGTTATAATTTCAATTATATTGAAAATCTTCCTTTTGTATCTGCTAAATCCTGATTTACTAGTAGCTGCAGTCATTTGCCTTGTAATATTAAATGTGAGGAATGGAACCAAAAGCTTCACTACCATCAAATTCAAACAAATGTCTTCAGGAAAAAGCATTAACCAAAAGCTAAGTCAAGTGCCTGTCTTTTCCATCCGTGTTTATCAATGCTAAAACCCTACTGGTTGCTACTTACACCAGAAGACTATTGCAACTTCTGTAGGGGAAAAAAAAAGGTTATATTTCTTTTTTGACAGAACCATTAAGGAACTCTGTAATGTTTCAATCTGTGATCACTGCTCTGTTTTGCTTGGCTCACTAAACCCTCAGCCTCAGCTGGCATTTCCTAAATTAACAGCACATTCACTCCCCACATTAAGACAGTCAGACAAATGGTTCAGCCTAAACTAAGCAGTTTGACACTCATGTGCTTCAGCAAAGCTGAACAGCATCTCATGACGCTTACATGATTAGATGATATCATAATCATATGATAAAAAGCCATTAGGCCAGGACCAAAATCTAAAACATAGGTCATTATGTTAGACGTAAAAAAGCATACCCATTTAACAGAGAAAAAAAAAAAAAAAAAGAAAGAAACAAAAAAGAGTTCTGACACCAGGGAACATCTGGCCAATATTTACATCTCCTGTTTAATTTGGATGCTTCAGTTTAGTTTTCAAGATGGCAGTGTATAGAAACAAATTAAGCCAATCACTCTATCCGCAGTTTAGAAAACCAAGATTTGTTTATAGTTTCTCATATTAATACCTCATCCACTTGGCCAAAATGCCTCGTGAAAAATATACCTCAAACACACAATTCCCCTTTAGTAACAAAGACGTAATTCAGCATAATTCTTTGTTGATGGGATGAAAAAGGGAGTCATGTAAACTTAGGGTATTGAGATGAACAGATAAAGTTGAGCCATAGGAAATGAAACAGTCTTCTGCGCTGTAGGGTTAAACTGAAGTCCAACAAGGAAGTCAGCAGAATTAGCATTTTGGGCTCCATCCTACTTTCGTTTAAATCAATGGGATTTTGTCACTGACACCAGTCAGAGTACTGTCACAGACATGTTCAATGTTAAGAGAACGTGGGCTGGATACAAGCTTGCTGGATGAGCCCTGTGCCTGAGAATCTGTGATGAGTTTGATAAAATGCTTATTTCCAAGAGCAGTTAAAAACAAGAAGCAATTCAGCAATGCATGTAGAATTTCATAAAATATTATCTCTTAGAAGAAAACTGGCCTAATGACAATATTCTTATGTCATAGCTAATTAGGTAAGCTTCAGAACATTCAAGTTAATAAAAGGAGATACTGATTTCAAAATACTAGAGAGCATCCAAGGCCCGAAGTCAAAACCTTTTGTTACAAACCCAGGACAGGCACAGAAATAATTTCATCAGGCTTCCTTATTTTTGGATATACAAGGGATCTACCAGGCCAAAATCGATTCAACATTATCGAGTATTCTTGGAGTTTGGAGGGTATAAACAATAATATTAGCATGAGTGACCTACAGTATCCAAACCCCAAATCTAAATAAACAGTCCCAGTGCTTTGAGCTGTTTCTAGTCTGCTCTTTCTAGAGACAGAAGAAAAGCCCAAGCAAGCTTGCTGAATGTTTCTCATATCTATTTAGACTGCCATGACAAAAAACACAGCATAGACACTCAAAAATCAGTACTAAATTATCCAGCTTTATTCAAGCAAACAATTCCCCCACAACTGCAAGGAGCTTAGGGCTGGCAGCAAACCCAGCTGTTAGGCAGAGTGCCAGCAGCATAACCCTGATGTCAGGTTTGCATTGCCCAGCAAGCCCACGGCCCGAGCTCTCACCACAGAGAGCTGAGTGAGGGAAGCCCTGTGTGTCTGGAGTGTGTCTGTGTGTCTGGGGTGTGTCTGTGTGTCTGCTGCTGCCTGGCTCACTGGAGGGGCTGTCAGAGGCAGGTGGGGGGGCAGAAGCAACATCAGAAAAAGCAACGAGGGCAGCAGACTGGTGCAGCAAAGGCATCAGCACATGGTAGCGGATGTGCTGGAGGAAGTAATGGGTTAGTTCCCCCCAGGGACCACTTCCAAAGGGCATTGTGGTTAAGATTTTCCTCCCTCCATCTTCTGCTATGCCAGACGACACTGCTCTTCAAACGCTTCCCATCTCCTCCTGGCACACCTCTGTGTATGCAGCACACACATTCAATCTGTGCTATAAAAACACTTCTTGCAACACAGCCCTCAGCTGTTTCCAATACTTTGAACTGAATAACCAAGGCTGGCATGGTAATTATGTCTTGGGGTCACAGAGATACCCCACGGCCCAGAGGAAACCCAAGGTTTCTCTCTGAGTTGCAGGGGTGCAAAGCATATTGGTAATTAAGCATGCCTGGGACTGGCCTCTGGCTCTGAGGCCAGCTGGCAAGGAAGAGCACCCCTGTCCCACTAGAAGAGTGGGGCTGTGCCCAGCTGGCCAACTGGGAATGGTGTCAGGACCATGATGACCTCTGGACCATCTCTGGCAAACGTCTTGACAGTTCTGGTGGGCACTGCTCAGAGGCAGGGACCAGCCTCATAATGCAGCAGTGCCACCAATCCATCTATTTTTAATCCAAACATCTAATTTACTAGTAAAGCTATAGTTCACCAGACCCTCCTGCCCTGAGGACAGCTGACCCTGAGCAGGCTGGGGGCCAGAGGACAATCCATGGCCATCTTTTGTTTTTAGAGGGATAAATATAGCTGTGTGCATATGGGCATGTGCTGCCTTAAGCCCTGCTTTTCCAAGGAGACAAGTGCCTCCCAGCAGTACTGACAGGGAACCTATTTCTTCATTCATAAAAAGTGACAGTTCAGATTTATTTGAACAGGGGGTCACCTGTGTGCCACCTCAGACACTTTGGTGAGCATGCACCACATTTTGCCCTTCTAAAGGTGATGGACTGGCACAGCCGGGTGCAGCAGGAAGTGGGCATAGAAGGTGGTAGGGAGGGAGAACTGCTGTGCCCAGATTAATGGTGATTCTCTGCTGCTCTGCAAGGGAAAAAAATTCTCATATAGCAGTGAGTGTGGGCACTAGAAATATTTCTTGCTCAGTGAGCCATGAGACAGAGGTACAAGAGCAGGTAAACATGTTTTCTTACACTCAGTCAGACCTGACATTTCTTATACACTGATTTATACTTTCTACAGAACCAATGCAGGAGAGCAACAGATGAAAAGAGTGTGCCAGCTTATAGTTGTGAGGAACCATTCCTCCTAACCCAACCCTCAGAAGTAACTCTTTCATGAGGTAAAAAAAATCTTCTATTTCCTAGAGCAGCTGGTTTAGCAATGCTTTGCTGATTTGCTGCTTGATATTCTCCTTTGTTAAGGTATTTAACATGCCTTTGCAAATTTGAGTGGCCAAAAGTTTGTCTTCCATATAAAAATGTTTCATTTTTTTCCTCCTCTGATTTAGTAGATAGGAGAAATGGAGTGACAGAAATAGGAAGTTCAGGTCTATCCCTTCCAAATTGTTCAGTCTGTGCTTCCAAAAATGCTCAGGGAAAATGAATGGGAACTTGCAGGCAGGATATAAAGTTTTCAGAATGTTGCAGAAGCAATGCAGTCATTTAAAAGGCCAGCTTAGAAAACAGTGTGTTTTTTCCTTTGACATCCTCCCAAGAATGTCTGCATCAGCCAGCTTGCTTAAAGTGGCAAAAGTCATTACAGATAAACACAGTGGATTGTTTATTTTGGAAGGGGACTGGGGCATAACTCCTCTGAAGTAAAGCACAGGGCGGTTCTTTCTTTACCTGCTGCGGGATCCAGCAGAGAGGCAAGGTGCTGCATGCTTTGTGCTCAAATGACTAACAAGACCTTTGTCTAGGCTTGAACTCTCATACCTGTTTTCAGTTCCTGACATACCTCGGATCCCCCCTGCCGCCTGCTGAGCCCACGCTGGTGCACTCCGATGGTGAGCCTCTGGATACAGAATGCCACTGGCATCCACCGGGAAGACAAAGCCCCTCAGAAAGGGAAGCAGCCTCGGGCCACTCTAATTACAAGTCCCTGCACTGCTTGAAGGTACTCAGCTGACATGCCTGAACTGTGCAAAGACCTTCAAGTGAACTATTATACAAAGCTCAATGTATCACATGGTTGCGAAGCAGCTGCTAAGTCTCACTGTAAATGAGGCACAGAGATGATAAGTCACATACTCCCATATACAATGTGCTTAAGGAAACCCCCACCCTACGGATTTTACTGCCTTAGGCTAGGATGAAACTTGGGAGGTGAAGGGGAGGGAGTGGGATGTGGGAAAGAGTTTTATGTGAAGACGTCTTAGTCTATGTTAAGGATGTGTTTACTCCTAGTAGCTTTGGCAAGTTAATCATAACATGCATTTAAGTTCTTTCAATAACATCCCCCAAAGTGGATTTTTTCTAAATGTCACTTCCCTGTTTAAACCAGCATACAACTGTATATCCAGATAAATCTTCCACAGCAGACACAGAAAGCAATAGTTACTAACATTTGGGTTCTCCTTTGCTCACTTTGCCTGGATTCGTACAAGCCTGAAATGTCTGTTCTCAGTTCAGACCGCAGCACTGTAAAGGACATGCATCTGATTGCACAGATATGGAACACAGCAAGAGTGACATGATTAAGAACAAAACTCTGGCAAAACAGAGAAGACAGATGATGTAACCCACAGCAATCTATACATTGGCTGTGATCATCTTAAAAACTACGGAATACTGCAGTGAAGGCTAAATGGCTGCAGAGTAGTGCCTTTAACACGCCCAGGAAGGGGTTTCCCATAACCCAGCAACATCCTGGGACTGTAGTCATTTCTGAAATCCCAGATCAATAGAAATGCAGGGTTGGGAGGGACCTGGGTAAGCCATCCAGCTTGTTGTGCTGAGATGGGAGCTGCAGTCAGAGTCAGTGTGATGCTGAAACGGGAACTCAAATGCCTTGGAGCTACTATTTCAGGCTCTCAACACTGTCAGTAGGTGGCTCATCTTTTCAAGATTTTCCATCCATCCATAATAAAAAGTAAATATATGGCTACCAAAGTAAAAAAAACAACAAAAAAAACCAAACAAACAAAAAAAAACCACCTACCCAAAATCATTCTGTATATCATGAAAATATTGCAAACCAATAATGCAAAAGCAAATTTCATTCTCTTTTGAAGACGTCCGGAAAAAAAATCATGAAGCTCATCTAACTGGCATGTGTATGTTTCTGGACAAGCATACCCACCCTAGCCTTCCACATATTCTTCAACTAATCTTCAAGTAGCAGTTTTGAAGCAAAATTTCCCCCATGTAAAAGATGAGCTCATAAAAGTTATTTTGCAATCAAAAAGTGATAGCACATTATCAAATATATATGGTTCCTTAGATTGTGTTACAAAACCCTTTGAAGCAATGCAAAAAAACTCATAAAGAGATAATAGTATGAAAGTCTAGCAAGGAGCAGGTGATCAGAGTTTACAGGAGCAGGCTACGAGAAACAGACAGCCCTAATTGCACTTGCAAATTTCTATGCATTTATTAGAGAAGAAAGATCCAAGAAGACTAAAAGCAAATCTGGGGGTATGAGAATGACAGCAGGAGATTCACACTCTAGCCATTATGAAGGAAAAGACTTCATCATTAAAACTGAAGCCAGACCTTTGTCTCCTTTACAGAAGGTCTCAAACCATACTTGGCTTCCTTGGCACTATCTGATTAATCAACCATTTGCTTAGGTGATTTGATCCTGCTCTCATTCAAGGCAGATGTGTCTCCCTTCAACTTCAAAGAGAGCATGATGACACCTTCGTGAACTGTGTTTCAATCTGGCTAACAGAGGGCTGCACTTAAAACATTTTCTAATAGAGATACTACAGAAAGCAGAATTAGGTCCAAACTATGTTAAAAATTCACTTTCAACAAATAAAAAAAAAGGTTACAACATCCCAAAGTTGGACAAACAGGTTTAAAACTAGCACAGATGGCCCAACGTGCCTTTTATCCCTTATCACAGACATTTATATTACATGTCAAAATACTGCAGAATACAGTGATAGTCAATGCTGGAACGCTCTGTCTGGGTCATGCAGATTCATCACCAGCTGAAACAAAGTGTATTTTCTCCTGGAGTGGGTCACTGTTCTCCTCAATCATCTCACGCTTTTGTTGTGTTTATTTTCAGCACAGAGTTTAATCTTAAAGATGCCATTTAAAAAGGATTTTTTTCCTGATACTAGCAACATATGGAAGCAGCTGTTTGCTGTTCTTGTTCATAAAATGAGTTACATCTTCCTTTAAACAAGACAGCTTTTTATTTTGCTGTTAAACCTGCATTTGAATTAGAACAAAATGATAATAAACATGTCTAGAAAGGTCTCCAGCTCAAAAAAAGTTACTGTCCATGAACTTTGCCACCCTTTGCTTCTTATTTCCTAGCACGGGACATTTGTCTGATTTGGAGAATAGCTATAACATGCAAAACATGCGCTACATTTTGGCACTCATTTCTTAATTATTGCTATTATTGTCATAAAAAAAAAATCTTGTGGTTGAAAATATCCTAAAAAACGTTAGTGGTTAGTGCCTGATATGTTACACATTGCCTTAGTACATAAGAGCAAAAATAAAACAGATAATGGTCTGTACAGCATGTTCAAACATAGACTACATCTATATCACTAAATAAATCAAGGCCAGGGAGTGAACTTGATCACTGAGCTGCCTGTGCCAACTACCACTTTTCAGTAATAATGTCCAGGCATGACTGATGGGACAGCACATATGGTAGGAAGCACTTCCCAGCAAGTAATGCGGGTGAGACCACAACAGTTTAGAGCCTGTGCTGTCCTCTGATACAACCTGCACAGGCTTTGTGCATTCAAAGTTTTCTCCATGCCTTTGCACCAAGGCGTGCAACATAACTCCACAATTTTCACCCTATGAAACCTTGGTTCTTGCTGGTAGAAAGAGAGTCCTCACCTTACTGAGCATACCTGAAGAAAATCAATTAAAGTAACAGTTATAACTTAGATCCACCCAGAAACCATATGCTCAGAGGAGACACAGCACCACATGCTCTGTGACAGGGACAATAAAACAGTCCCTGTCCATGACAGGTTTATCAGCATAAACACAGCTCTAATATCTTGGATTCTTGAAGACCTTTTGGGCATGTCTACTTGGAGAGAAGGGCATTATGTCAAACAGTATGTGAAAGGAAAATGTGATGAATAACCCTGATGCCTATACATAAACACTATGTCGTTTAATGAGCTCTATCAGATCCTGCTGTGGGATGTGGTGCTGTCTCTTTACAAAAGAAAGTAGTTTGCAGTCCATGTGGAGGGAAGGAATAGCCAGCTAAACTGGGAGTGAAGTACACTCTAGGGACATCAAAACCAAAAATTATGAATAAAGGCATGTAGAGAAAAGTGGCCCTAAGACAGGGACCAAGAAAAACACAAGGAAAGGAAATATGGGAGTCAATGAGGAGTTTCAAGCCGGGTCAGAAAGGTGAGAGCTGAAAGTCCACCTGGGCATGGACTCCAGTGAGGTATCTTAAGGATGCTTTAAGGATCATGGTGTGTATGTACAATGATCACTGAAAAGCCAAGTCTCCAGCAGTGTTGTGTCTAGCATTTTTGCAATACTTGCTAATTAACTAGGTAAAAGAACAGCTTTTGTGAGCTTGTAGGCTCCACAAAAAAGCCGAAGTTTAAGGCTGAACTGAGGATGCAATATTTTTGTGCTCCTTTGCTCTGGATAAACTGTAATTCTGTCCAGCTTACCATTTGTAAATGGCTGATTTCTCATAGACAGGACAAAAGTAGACCATTAGGAGGACATGGAAAGGAGGGTGGCCTTATGCTAGTTCAAGCTTGGAAACCCCTTTTGATTACTGACTCTTGTCAGTGATGTGCTGTACCGGTGCTGTGTTTCCTGGGCGTTCCACAATCCTCAGGGGGAAAGGAAGTGGTGATACAACATTTTAAGTAGGTGAAATGTGAAAGAAGGTAAATAATTGAGGAGTCTATCCAGATCAGATGAAAAGTTAATGAAAATAATTTTTAACAAAAATTTTACCCAGTCTTAACTGCAATTTCATCCACAAATGTAATTAGACATATAAATGAATTGATACCAAATGACGACAGCCAACTCTTAGCTTTAAACAAAACTTTTCTTCTCATACCTCTTATTTTTTTGTTTATTGAAATGCTTTCCTAACCCCTTTAACTTGCCTCCTTCCAATAGATTAATCACTTTAATGTAACAACCTAGAAATGAGAAACATTCATGTACCAATTCCTTCCCTGCTTTAGGCCTGCAGTCCCAGCTGGGATATGCTAGACATGCACTTGGCTGAGCTTCTTACTGCTGTTCATGGTTAGTTTTAGGACAGATGGACTGAAAATTTGCAGTAACAGGAGTGGGTTCTGTGACCCAGGAAGTCCCTTCGAGTTCCATCTGCAGGTATTAACCTACAACAAATAAGTATCTCCTTTCCCTTAGCTAACCTGTGTTGAAAATAAAGCACAAATAGCTGCACTGGATGTCATAAAAGCAGCAACAGAAGAGAATTAGACACCTTGTTTTTATGCCTCCTGAACACATGGCAAGAGCTCGGCCATAGGCCTTTGGCACTTGGGTCTGGCAGATCTTCCTCTGCTGGTTTCAGATGCTGTCTTTTCTCACCTGTGCTGTAATTTCTTTGCTGGAACTTAGCACTCTCAAAGCAGATTCAGCAGAACGGAATGTCTGCCTATCAGTCTCTGCAATACACAGTCTAGGCTTACTTCACCTTCCCTGATATCTTCCTTGCTAATGTGCTGGGAAGGTCAGATGGTGATAATGATGTTTTCATATTTGCAGTTCTATAGGGAAAATTCCATAGTTACAAGCATATCAGAAACACAAAAATAAGTTAATGCTGTCTGGGAAATAAATACACCCACTAGGTCACTGATGGCCTTTGTGCTGTAAGAGATAAACTTAAAACTTTAAATGCTTCATTTGCTTAGCTTTACAAAAACTTCAGATAAAAATGGCAGTAATGGCTTGCTACACACAGAGTCGATTTCTTGTGTTTTGTTGGATTTTTTTAAGTAACTACTTGAAATTCTTTTGAACAACTGTACCCCTGTTTTTCGGAAACAAAACCAGAAGACAAATTCAGACATGCAAATAAAGTAAATTACCCTAGCATAAATTAGGAAACTCATTAGTTCTTGCATTGCTGAAGCTTAGGTAACTTTTAATCTGCAGAGCAGATTATTTTTTTAGAAAGCAGAGAATATAAGACAGAAAAGGAACACTAGGACTTCACCTAGTGGATCCCTGCACTGAAAATACCTGCATTTTCTCTGACACTTACTTATTTTATTAATGAATTCATTAAAAACTCTTGAAACTTCCTTGGTATCTTGTTCAAATGCTTATTTATAATCAGTGTGGTAAAAGGATTTTTATTTTTGTAGGATTTTTCCAATATCTAACCTAAACCTCCTTCATTTCAAATTAAAGCAATCATTTTTTTCTGTCAGTGGACTTGCAGTATAATTGATCACTGTCTACTTTACAACAACCTTCTACATACTTGAAGACTGTTATCATGTCCCTCTCAGGCTCTTCTGTTGTAGACTAAACAAATCCAATTCCTTCAATCTTTCCTCACAGGTCATGTTTTCTAAGCCGCTTATCATTCCCGTTCCTCTCCTCTGGACACTCGCCAACTTGTCTGCAACTCCCTGAAAAAGTGGTGCCCAAAGCTGGGTCGAGTTCCTAGCTCAGAACCCAAAGCACCAAGTAGGATGGAACCCCTACCTCTGCCTGACACACAACAATTTCTTTTAATTCACCACAGAGTTAAGTGGGTGTTCAAAAAAAGGTGTTGCGTTCTGGTGTCATCCTTGCTCTGCAGTCCATAATCACACTCAGCCCCTTCTCTGCAGCTCTGCTGTGTAACAAGTTACTCCCTGCTCTGTGTTTGTGTGTGATTGTCCCTCCCTGGAAACAGTGCTTCACACTAATATTTATTGACACTCGTTTCAGATAATTCTTCCAATTTTTCACAATAACTTTCAGTATCTGTTATGCCTTAGAAAGCAGCACCTGCAATCTCCCTCATTCTCAGGACATTGGAGAGTTTGTTGTGACAGTCTGAACACTCATCCAAAACACTGACCAAAATGGATTTACCAACTACCCATTTTAATAGTAACTGCTCACACCTGTTTCCAAACACTGACTTTCAACCACTTTGTAATACTTTCATTTAGGCCATTTTCCTTTAATTTGCTTGTGAGAAAACTGTATGAGGAGTCAAAATGCAAGATTACCGTACGTATCGTGTGTACTCCATCCCTGTATTTACAAGGAGAGCTACTTTGTCAAAGAAAATAATTAGAATGCCTTGACATTATTTTTTCCTGATAAATCCTTATTAGTTTTTTCTTATCATCCCTAAGTAGTTATAAATTGACTGCTTAGTAAATTGTTTCAGTATCTTTCCCAGTATTGATATGAGCCCAGCTGGACTTAATTTTTCAAGTCTTCTTCCTCTCTCTGTTTAAAAGGCAGACACTATATTTCTTTCTCCTCTGCTTCTTCAGAGCATCATTTGTTTATTAGTAGCCCCAAAAGGTACTCAGTAATGTTACAGTGGCTGTTTTACTTGTTCTGTTACTTGTTTCTTCTTAGTGAGAAAAAAAAGGTACAGATATTACATGAAGGTGTTTTGAATTATGCTTTTAACCAATAAAATTTATCCCTTTTATGAACTACAGTACCAAGTGAAACAAGGGAAATAATGTTTCTTTAAGATACGACAACAGATCTTTCTCAGAACTGTGAGCAAAAGTCTCCATAGGCAATCTCTTATTTTTCATAAGAAAACTACAATTTATTGATCTAAATCACTCCTACAATTTTATCACATTCTCCAGACTAACAATTGGACTATGAGGTCTAAACATCCAGTCTCTAGGCTTCCCTAGACATGCCTTAATCAGCAGTCTATTAACTGTATTAGTATTCTAGTTAATGAACAATACAGCTGGTTTAGTTCCTACAATTAAATTTTGTAGGGGACAAGGGGACAGTGGAAAGTTTCTGAACTCTTCAGCATCCTATAGTAAAATCTGGTTCAATTTAATCACATTTATTAATCTTCACTACTTGCACTCTGTAAGTGCCAGAAGACCTCAGGCTTATTATTTTCTGTACTTCAAGTTCTTGTTGAATACCTCTTTTCTTTGCTCTCGAGTATCAGTGTAGCCCCTGAATGAACCTAGTCTTGTTTTAATTTTGCCATTTTCTCTCTCAGTTACATTGGTAAAATGTCAAATTCTGTTTTTTCTGGCAAACACAAACCCTCTGGAAATGCAGAGAAGACTAATATTTCTGCCAATCTCTTAAACTCTGCAAAAAGATAATTGGAAGGTGAATGAGACAATATAAGATGTTCATTCATTTATTCATTTATTCTCCACATGCAAAAGTTTAAATTCAACTAAACACAGGTGCCTTAACTTTGTCCCTTTGCTCTGTGAGCATGCAAAACTCTGGTCAAAGCCATTCAGTGGGGCAGGGTCATATGAGACCTGAGAAACATGTGTCCTCATCAGCAATCCTACACATTGCCTTTCACAGTGGTCTGTTTGCTGCCAATTCCATTGGAAAGAGAGAGGGGGATCCCTAGTAGGATGCTCCCATGAAAAATATTAATATAAAGAAATATGGACAAAATCTTGCCAGCATGATCAGCTAGAGGATAAGGACCTTTTCAAATAGAAATTACTTCTACCCACCTCCATAAGAACCATGCTTTTAAAGTTCTTCTAAAACATACCTCAGAAATTATCTCCACAATAGAAAAGATGCATTTAAAAAGTTTCAGAGCTGTTATAAGGGAGGAAAATGTTAAGACAGCTTTATTTCTCTACTGTTTCAGCATTTTTAGCACTTAGATGATGAACACCATAAATTCTTAAATACCAGTGCTTAATTTCATGAGAAATTAGGTACCTCTCCAGAAATTAGTTTCATAAACACCTTTAAGGAACTAGGCCTTTATGTCCAAACACAGATAAAATATGCCATCTAAACAGACAATATGCACTAAGTGGAGGTTTTCTCTGTTTAGCTGGAACACCATTACTGACTTTCTCCTTTCCAGCTGAAAGTATGCAGGACAATAGAGTGAATCTTCTCCATCAAAGTGAACAGATGTGACTGTAGTCATGGGCTTGGTACCACTTGCTTATGTTTCCATTCTTAAAAGTCACAAAACTCAGGCATCAAGACTGCTCCCAAACTCTTGAGCCAAAACCCAAATACATTTAAAGATAGGTCAGATTTTACTAAATTTAAAAGCTTCTGTGACAGCTGTCTACTGTCAATGCTTTTTCTGTACAAGTAATGCTGAAAGGCTATAGTATTTGTGTCTTGTTATGTTAAACTATTAAATACATATTCAACTTCCAAAGTTTCTGTCCTAGCAATGTCTACAGCCTGAGGGTTTAACCTAAACTCATCTCCTGTTAAAACATGCAAATCTAGACACAAAAAGATCACACAACTGCTTCACTGTTGGTAAAGCTAATTTGTCCACTGTTTTTGCTGTAAATTCAAAGGGACTAGAAACCCCAATCTACCTTTCTGCATTACCAACCTAAAACTTGATTTGACAATATTTAAATCTCATTCATCTAATGATCTTACCAGTTCTGCATACTATAGCAGAGCATGAATTACAGAACAATAATTCACACTCAGAAAACCCAGTCGTCCTTGATCTTTTGGCATGGTGCCTCAAAGCTTGCTACCTTTCAAGTATGGAACAGCTACTTTCATGTTGCTGTGTTTTGCTAGTTATTGTATTTTTTCAGACAATTGGAACTGCAAGTGTTCCAAGCAGAAGAATTTCAATTACCTGAATTGGCATATTTACTGTAAAGCCTAATTCATTTAGGAAAATCCTAATTTGTACTTAATAGCTCCCTTCTTCATACACATACAGGACATAGATTCAGGCTAGAATATAGAAATAAAAACTTGTCAGTCAGTCTTTATGAGTAGTAATCTAACCTTTCACTTAGGCTTTAAAATATCTGTTTGCGGCTTCTGAGAGGAAAATACTGAAGGGTGAATTTTAGGAAATTTTACTGGGAGAAAACTCTAGATTTTTATTCTTATCTAGAAAAAAAGAAAATAAAACAATCATTGCATCTTAGCAAAGGCAGTCTATTTCAGCACAGAGGAATAATAATTTAAAATTACTCAAGCAAATCTTTCTATTCTTTCTTTACAAGATCAGTCATGTCAAAATACTAATATAAATATATAAAATAAGGGGGGAGGAGGGTTATAATTTTAAGTTTCTCTAGGTATTTTAAATTTTATTTTTAACAATTTCAAAGCTTTTCTCCTTATTCGGGCATGTAAAAAGGATTTACACTGAACAAAAGGTAGCCTTGAGCATAATGATGCTTAAGGATACTTAAGGTACTTAAAGATAAAATTTTGATGTCAAGTGCTTAAATTCAGTACTCAGCACAAAGTGGGCTAAGACTGAGATGATTACAGGCTTTGTAGGAGTCAAGACCACAGAAAAAGTAGTCATCTTTTTCCAACATCCAATGCCTAGGCAGCAGATTATTAAGTAACAGCATGTGCAACCTACATGTTGCTACTTAAGAGAAATTTCTAGAGAAATAATCTAGAGTTGGTTACTTTGAATTGAAATGTCATAGTAAGAAAAAAAAAAAAACAAAAACAAAAACAAAAAGGGCAAAAATTTTTCTATTTAAGATTTGTAATATTTCCCTAAATCTAACAGACTGCCAGATCTAACCACGTTTGATTTAACCGAAGTTTGTCCTAAGTGGAATTTTTTATTCCAATGGTTATTGGTGCTACTTAGACAAGCCCTCAGAAATTATGGCACCAAAAAGCATGTGGTACTTGGAGGTAGCAGGTTACTATGGTTGTACACATGATGGTTAGCAATAAGTACCAGGTGTCTACTGAGTCTCATTCCATCCAGCTGAGCTCAATGTGCTTTTCTTAGCAGTCTTCTGGGCCAAGTAAGTGATATAAGTAGAAGCTGAGAGCACCTTCTCTCAAGTTAGTGATTTCCTGGTGCCATATGTCTGGGACAAAAGGCAGATTCAAATGATAATTTCTCCCTCCCAGCTCTCAAGGCAACAAGACAGGCGGGCAGTGAGTGGCTGGTGCCCACACACTCCTTCTGCTGGCTCCTTGCCTCCTCCTCCCCCACTCAGCCCTCCAGCATCAGAGGTAAAATATGGCAGGTTTCAGTTCTGGGGTTTTTTGAGCTCTCTCAGATCTGCAACATGAAACATCACGTCTGCCTGATGCTCATGTACTGTTCTCCATGAGACTGGGTTAGAACAAAAGTCTATTATTTCATTTTGAGACTCATGTCTTAGATCATCAGGAGATTGTGACATGCTTCAAGGTTTGACGAAACAAAGAATCAATTTGTTAGAAAAACGGAACAGATCCCTTCAGTAGGGATCTCTCCCTTTCATTTTAACACACAGCAAACAGGCCTTCTTTCTGATAGCCCTTGGTTGGCAATGAGAATGCAAGGCTCATTAGGGTCACGAGGCACAATGAATTCTGCCCTTGTAGTTTGAGGTGTTTCCTTTAGAAAGCTCCACAGAGCGTTGATCCTTCAGCCAAGTCGCCTTATTCTTCAGGCCATACAATTACTCCATTGCCCTCTAACAACTTCAAAACTGTTGTAAAGATGAAAAATAATGTTTTGTACTGCTGAGGGCCCCCTCAAAAGCGGTGAATTTGATAGAGAAAGCTCCTAGGAGCTAACAGACCACACCCACAGTACAGAGGAAAGCAAACCAGGAGCTCTCACCCACAGCTTTTCCTTAGTCTGATATATGACAATAATAAAAAGCAAAACCCTTCCTAACCTCATGTTAGCAGTCAATTTAACTAGCCCAATAATCAGTTGCATTTCAAGGAAACTTTTTAACATTGGTTGTTTATGGATTTTTCCATCTCTGTCCTCAATAGCATTCACAAAGTTCTCTCTAATATATTCATTTATTGGGTTTCTCTTTGGCCTCTCTACTGGTCTGTTAATGAAGCTGCAAATGAAAACCAGACTTTAAACTGTTCAGTACCAGAATTAGAAACTTTGCCACATTTTGCTTTCTGTTGGTTTGTTATCCATGCGATAATTTTCTTATGCAAGCTAGTATGAATCAAACTTTACAGGAAAAGCTCATGACCTAGTCAAGCAACTGCTTTAGCAAAAGTTCACTTGTAACTCCTAGGGTCTCTTCCTTGCTTAAGACAGACCAGTTCTGTCTTATAAAAATTCAGAAGAAAGGTCCAGGAACTGGTTTCTGCTGCAGACTTCCCTTCAGTGGAAAGTATTCATTTGGTGGCCATGGTCAAGTTAGAGGTCACAGAGACCTGACCACAGGGATTTCTTGACATCCAAGAGGAAAAAAAATATTCTTATACTGTGTAGCATCTGGAATGGGAAGAACAAGGTGAGTAGCAGATAGTGGTTTCTGCACAGCTGCATGTGTGTCTGAAGACTGGTTCTGCCCTGCAAATCACTCACTTAAATAGTCTTTCTCTCTCCCACAGTCCCACTGATGACAGCCAGGACTCAGGAGAAAAAGGTCTACTGCATTCACTTTTGCCAAATACTCTTTTTTTGTGCTCTTCTTTAACTGTGCAAGGTGTTGGCTCTTCCCAATTGCTCATCCAAAGATATTTTCTAAGAAACATTTCAGAAGTACAGGCTATTTCACATTTCTACTGCTCAGCAGCAAGAGCAATATATCTGCATACAGACATACACATATATGAAAATATATGGATGCACATCTATGCACATATATATCTATTAGACTTCAACACTAGGTTATCCTATTCAATAAACAAAAGGATATCACCGACTTTTGCCCATGGTAATAGGAATGAGATTGGAAGTTTCCTCAGGACAAGCAAGAAATAAAGGCTCTGCTTGGGGCCATTGGCAGCCCCTTGACACATCAACGTTACCATCATGTTTTTGTGGTAGCAGAGTCTGGCACTGAAGATCCTATAAGAAACTGCAACCATGTATTCATGTTCTATAATATTTAAAATTGTAGAATCAATGAATTCATAGCTTGGGGACAAGTCAAAGCAGAAGCTAAAAATATACTTTAATTAAGCAACAATATGATTGCTTAGTGGTAGTCCTGGAAACCCTTCCATCTTTCAAGAAAACATTTCTCTGGAAAAAAAAAATATTTGGGCTCTTTAATTATTGTGTATGTGATTCTGTAAGGCAGTTATAATATTCAGAAATCCAGTTCCCTAATCGTGCATGGGTCTGTCATCCATTAATAATGTTTCCAAAACTTACCAAGCTATTATGATAGATTAACTGAAGTCATTAATTACCTCACAAGTCACTGGTTCAGACCCTGTCTGCCTAGGATCTCATGCTTCACGGTAGCATACATGTAGAAAATCAATTTTGCACTTAGAAAATAGGGCATTCAGAAGATCATGTGATCACAAGTAGTCAAAGAACTAAAAATGCTAACTGTTTATGTAGGAAAAGAAAAGGCCTACATTTCAGAGGAAAAAAAATCATAGCAGAGTGAAAATTTATCAGATATGTAATCATTTACATTTTCAGTCATTAATTCAATTTCCTAAACAGTGGTTAGAATATACTTTAAAGCTATCTAGTCTAAAATTAGAATACACAGTGCTACCTGTGAGAACTGAAAAGTAATAATCAATAATAATGCAACAAGAAATATATCCTAATGTTTTCAGCACCATATAGCTGATCATATGACCAAAATGGGATATTTTTCCTCCTCTGAAGTGTCAGGTTCAACGTACACATTTCAGGCAACACATGAAAAACACTTTTTGGAAACAATCAAGGTTTTGTGCTCTTTACTGAATTTAATAATAGTATTTCAGGTTAAAAGTTCATGTTTTACAGTGCCTGAGTGTGGTAGGCAATGAGTTTCAGTGAGGAACTTTCTACGGGTTTTTAGTTTTTCCTGAGTTTTGTTGTCCTTCCCAGTAGGAAGAGAAGTGCACTTTGGGAGCCTGTCAGGGTTGCATGTTTCTTCAAGAAAGGAGGAAAGGTGCTTGGCTTATAAAACCAGGAGACTTTCCCCAAATGTGTCATGGTGATCACAACATTTAAACCCTTTGGAAATAAGAAGACACATTCCCCCAGGCTGTGAATGAGCAGAGAGGACATGCAGACCAGTATGAAAGTAAGGAGTGAGGTCTGATGCAGGCTGAGGAGGGAGTAGAAACATTAGTGAAAAAGCATAAGCATCAGTGAAAAGGACTGTACGATGAAAAAAGCTGCTAGAATATGTGACGGCAGGAAGTGTAGCATTGCAAGAGAGAAGAGTGACATTGTCAGCAAAACCCTGCTCAGTGACAGCAAGAATCCAGAAAATGCAGGAAATTCCTGGATCCATAAAGGGGAAAATTTTAATAGCAGGATGGTGCGGAAATTTGATATTTTTACGCATGTACACGAGAAGAAATCTTAATATTTGCAAAAAAAAAAAAAAAAGCTATAAGTGCACATGAAGGAGGCAGAAGAGTAGACAGAAGTGGTAAATATTCAAATAGTCCATTTACTGCTAGGAGTAACTAGAAGTTTTTCTAGAAGTGACAGCAAAATAAAATATGTCAGTTCTATGAATGGTTTCTGACATATTCAGCCACACTAAAGTGAACACAGAATAAAACAACAAAAAAAGAAACAATAACAGACTGTATTATGCCCCTCTCCAAACCTCAGATGAAGATAAAAGTGCAGCATTTTTTTTTTTTAGCACAGGAAGAAGATGCCAGTCCTTCAGCAGCAGTAATGTAGTATTAACCTAAACTACAAGATTCTTGTACCTTGGCACATGCATAAAACACAGGCTTCTGTCTGTGCATAGTCAATGAGCTAAGAGGTAGAAAATATACATTTCTGCAGCCATGCAGCCTCACTTTCCTCAGAGGCATCTAGCCTGGACTATAGCTGGAGGGAAGGAAGATAATACACTTCAGCTAGTTTATTGCTCTGCTCCAGGATGGCAATTCATGCAAATGCAATTCAAGCTGAGGTAGAAAAATATAAACCAGGTACCATAAAAATTGATTTTTCTTCTGAAAAAAGTATGATAAAACATGGGATTTTCCTTACACTGAAAGTGAGCAGGAGTTTATGCTGTAGTTACGTGCTGTGTATAATAGTAATGATCAATTTTCCTTGGTAAATTTAAAGATATTTTGTTATCTCTAGAAGTCAAGTTTTGTCACATCAGTTTGCAATGCAGAAGAGCAAATACAGAAAGAGTTAATTGGGAAGTGCCTCCTGTGCCCATAGATACTGTCTGCTCTGATAGCAAAGGCTTTGCAGTGAAAGAAGCCAGAGTAACCTACTGGAACAGGAAGAGGCTGGTAGCAATTAATGGGGAAGTTTGTTTCTGCTCTGCAGAAAGGCAATTGTCTAGTTAATCCCTTTCCTGCAGGGACTAACAATGACCTGCACCCAGCAACACTAGGCTGTTGTGTGACACTTTGCCTTCTGTGGGTTGAGAGACAGCCAAAAACCTCGCACAGCTCAGCTCACAGCCATACTATTTTAAGACTTCCTCCTCCATAGAATTCCTTTGGTCCTGCTCATTAGATGCCCACTTAAAATATATTTAGGGCAAGGGCAGTTCCATGTTTGCTACTACGTACTATGCTTTTTCTTCTGCTGCCTTTTTCCACTGCCATGGTTCAGGGCAAGGGCTGAATTTCTACCTGTATTAAATAAGCAGCAGGTGATGCTATGTTTTGTTATAGGATAATGAACACTAACTCCAAACTACAGAGAAAGCTGAAAAGTCACATCAGATTCTGTAGTTCAGCAAGCATTTGGACTTCTTTTGACAGTTTTCTGTATTTCACACTTAGTCATTCATGCCACTAAGTTTAAATTATATGAATTAAAAACTGTTTGGCAATCTTCCATTGTGTGGAACTCTGTGGCAGGGCATCGTTTAAGAGGCTTACTGTCGGACCAGTGCCATGATATGCAGACATGCCTGACAGCTGAATTCAGGCTTTTTCATGTTGTGGCTTATTTTTTAATTACTTTGAAGAGTACTGTACTAAAAAGGAAATGCCAGATAGACTGTATCATGGCAGCCAGGGGAATACTGCAAAGCATCAGAACCTTCTGAGGTGAAACAACAATTAATGGGGAAATGTTGGGTGGAGGAAAGGTTCAGGGATTATAACAAATTCAGTAATAAAAAAAAAGTGTAAACAGCCCCTACTGCATGATCATTGCATTAGACAATATTGTTTTACCAGAAACCCAGAGGTAAAATTTCCATCATAATTTCCATAGCACAAATGATTAGGGAAATTGCTAGCAATTTCTTCAAAGACCAAAACTTAAAAATTCACCGTAAGAGATGAAAAACTTTATGACTGTTCTTTCTTAAATGCTAAATGTTAGGAATACACCACAACCAGACAGTTATAAATTGATACCTTTTTCACCCAGCAAACAATAATTTAGCATTTTAAAAACACAGTTTTTAAAAGGAAAATCTTGAGGATTAAGAGGATTAAGAGGAAAATCTTGACCATCTCCATGTAGAGAAAAGCAACGAGGAAGAATGAAGAGCTGACTGAAAACATTGCACAAACAAGACAGATGATAACCACAGGAAGGTAGTCATGTTTAGAAAGAGGAATATACAGAAAATTAATTGTGATATCCTTTCCTTTCTACTCAGTTAATTCCTTCACAAACGAACCATGCTTATTTCTCCATCAGATGCTTCGCTTTGACCTGTATGAGAAGAGTACTCCATTATTTCCACCATTTGTACCACCCAACATGGTAAAAAATACCATTTAATTTGAGTTTCACAGGTTATGAGCCATTCATGGCCCTTGATCTGAGTGAGGAACTCCCATTGATCTCAGGGACAAATGCGAGAACTAGAAAGCCCTCAAAAATAAACTGCAGACCAATCCTGCAGCAGGAAATGGACTAGATCAATGAATATGTCTGTTCCATCTCTAATTTCTATGATTAAAGTATGTGATCAAAGGCAACACAAGGCTCTAAGTATTACCACATTCAAAGAAGGAGCCATGTCCAAGGACTAACACATTTCAGTAAGTGAGAGGCAAATGCCTCAGAAATTCCTCCAGTCAACGGCTGCAGTTCTCTTGAATTTTGCCAGGTTATTCTTCTATGTAGAGGAAATCAAAGCTTGTTGTATAGACCTTCTAATACTTGACAGAGACTATCAGGTCTCCCTCCACCAATGCTATTTTTAGAAAAGGGGAATGTAATTTGTATCTCTCTGAAAAGAATTCTACTAAAGTTGAATCCAGACAAAGGTACTTACTGTTTTAATTATCACTTGCAAAAAATCTGATACAATGAAAGTTCAAAGTAAAATAAAGGCTCTTACAGGGCGGAAACAGATACATTATTCACGTAAGAAACACATATGATTAGATCCTGGTTGTTCAGTTAGAAATGTGTGAAGCAATGAGCTATGTGGGAACGACTGTCTACCTGCATCTTTTCCACTAACTTTTCAACAGTCCAGAGGATCAAGGCCTGGCTTGAGTTCTGAGGCAGCACCGTGACATAGTGCACCCTTCAGCAGACTCCTGTGCCTGGATGTCAGAAAGCAAAGAGTGATTCAGGACACCTACGAGGGCTTCCAGATCCTCAATCTTGCACAACCCTTGAAGTCAAGATTACATTCAGGCCATGTTGCAGAGGAATATGATTTTATCGGTGCCTCATTTTTCCCACTTTTTCGGGGGGGGTTTTCTGCAAGGCGGATCAAGATCTTGAAGCCAGACTCTAGAATGGACATTTAAAGCCATTCAGGCATGTTTGTAGATCCAAATGAATCTTAGAGATCTGCAGTTTTGAGTTTCTGTGGAATTTGCAGGTAGTTTGTCTTGCTGTTACATCCTCGTACTGCCACAAACTATTACTTGGAGTGTTCACAGAAAGGAAAAGGATCAGAGAAAGGAAGGGTTGGTGTTGCACGGATGTTTTCCTTCTACTTTCAGATGTCACTGTGAAGTTTACCTCCATAGAAGCCCACCAAATATTTACTCTTTCTTGTCTCTAGATTCTAGAGGCCTATTTGAATCCACAGGTTTCTATCAGCACATGCAGCAATATAGGATCACTGACATGAAAATTCCATTTATGCTCCAATGAGAATAAATTCCTGGCAGGATGTGCATTTTTTCCATACCTAGAATTTCTGTCTGTGTTTCCAAGAGTGCATGTTCCCTTTTACCTTCCTAACTCTTTCCCTTGCACTTCGTCACTTGCTAACACATGGCATGGCATACCCTTTTGCAAGGAAGAGGGTAACAAAAGCATATATTTATAATAATACACTTCTATTAACAAAATATTCATGTCTGCTAATGCCATAAATATGCTAGTAATTGTTGAATTGAGGCCCAGAAGAGTAAGAATATTTTTATGAAATTTGTGCTTTTGAGGTCATTCTGGCATGACTAGTTTATTAAGACATGTAAATGAAGGTTTCAACAAAAATTAGTGGACGGAGGAATCTGTTCCAACAATTTACAGAGGCAGGGTCTTTGTTGTGCTCTTGTTTTAGGGTCCTTTTGGCTATCCATATAGGGTCCATGTTACAGTTCATGCAAATTTTGTACAAAAATCCTTCCTCATTATAAAGCATTCAGGATGATCACCCAACCAGCTAGCATAAATTGTGCAAAAAGCCACACTCAAACAGAATGAATGACAGGATAACCCTCTGTTTCATAGGGTTCCTCTTCTCCTTCCTTCTCTTCTCCTCCCCTCTTTCAATCTCCACACACTTTTCAGCAAATCACTGAATTGTCTCCACTGGCTTTCCTACTGCCATGGCTTTATTGTGCTTACAATCATTTTGTGTTCTAGTGCTTGATTATACACAGAGACTCAGATTAAATACATTGATAACGATCACCCTTGAAGGTATAACTAGGCACAAAGCAAATTGTTTTTTCATGCACATTTTAATAGCTGCCTCATTTTATATGGCACATTCTTGGCTCCTGAAGGCGATCAGAGAAGAGCTCTTACTCTGAGGAGGGTGCGCACACTGTAGCATCACGCAGAACACTTCAGCAAGTGAACAAGTTCTAACAATAGCATAGCAGAGCCAGGGCTGTTAAAAAGGGCTTCTAATTTTACTCAACTGGAACAATACTGTTCAGATCTTTATTTTTATCCTTCTTTACTCTGGGGACAAGGTGTTAACTCATTGGAAGGGTATGGCCCTTCAAGTTCGCACCACAAAACAACCACAAGACAATTGCTCTTTCTGTTTGTCTCTCTTTACCATGAGTTACTCAAATCTTCAATTAACTAAACAGAGAAGTGGCAATCATGTCACTGTGAGACACTGGAGACTTGCAGTCAATAATCCCCAGGAAGCAGCCAGACAACTTTGGCAACAAAGTTCTAACACAAGATGTCATTTTCCAAACAGATATTTCAGATTCTTCAGGATGCTGTTTCTGGATATAGTTTGGCTCTAACTTCACTGATTTTTAAAATCTTCACTGTTTTTATTCCCCAAATAAAAATATCGTGCTTATTAGACATCTTTTCCTTTGAGGAGTTTAAATACAATTTCATTTTTGTTTATTCTAACAGATACTGGCCAACCCTTTTCAAATGTATTGTGCAGACTTGGCCTGACCATTTTCATCTATTTATAAAACAGAGAAAGTAATCAGAAATTCTAGAAATGTAAGAATAGACTCTGTATAAGATAGCTTACAAAACCAAGACTTTTCTTGGTTTTGGAAGCCACTTGTAAAATATTCCACTTACCTCTACTGTCAGTTCTAAGGGACACTGGTGATAGAAAAGCATTGATAATACAGCAAAACATAATGGTGAATAGTAAAGCATCACTGTAGTTCAATTATGGAAAGAATTGTGACAAGGAAAATGAAAATATCTTGACAGTGAAGCTGGTTTTAGGGGAAAAAAAAGAATTTTAGGTTTTTTTTAAACTAAAAGTTGAAAATTTAGAAATTAAAATGAATGGTTATAAGAAAATAATTGAAATATCAAAATTGAATACTTCTTTAGTGCAAACTTTTATAATTTTCAGCTGACACTTCTCAGATGTATATTTTTTCCTTAGATCATATGGGTAGTAATCCACTTTTCCTGCTGAACTTTTGTAACTGAAGTAACACTCAGAAAATAAATATTACAAAACTAAATCTTGTGGAATTAAAAAAAAAAAATCTATTTTGATTCTGCTTCAGCCATTTCCAAATGAGTATCATGATATCAAGTTAGTTACATTTTAACTCCTATTTCCTTGAGTGTCTGAGCTATTGCCCTTGTGTGTGAACTTCTCCCTTAGCTTCCAGTTTGCCTCTACCTCTCTTTGCATGGAAGACTTGTGTGGTCTGTGTTAGCACTGGGGTCTTCCAGGTGTTCTTTCTGATTTATCATGTTTTGCAACAGCTTATTTATTAATAAATAAGCTCTTTCTCTTTATTGCAGAAATGATCTAATTTGGTCAGTCAGTGAAAGCAGACTAGAAGAGAATTTAATAGAGCAATCACACAGTATTTTGTGTCCTTCAGTTCATGTATGTCTCGTTCTTGGTAACTGCTGCCAGTTTCCTAGAGGGAAATTAAATACACGCAGTATGACAAAGAAGACACCCTTTTTCACAGATCTCAATCTGGTACATAATAGGGATATAACTTCCTTCCATTGTGCAGCTTCTTGTGATGACAAACCAGTTGCCTTTTATTGTTTCTACAATCCTTTGTCAGCCTCTCCTGTCCTCTCTCCCCACTGAAGCCATATAGGTGGAAGGGTATGTCTGATCAGAGAAGTGTTTCTTTCCCTTCTCTCTGCCTTGCCCATGCAATCCAAGGAAATTGAAATAATTTACAACCACAGAAAAACAGGTGGTCTTTTTTGGAGACCTTTTTTTTCAATATTTGTAACTCTAGTCAAATGACCAGCCATGAAAAGAAATAGTATGGAAAAGGATTAAAGCAATTGGAAGAAGAATGTTTCAGAGGAGCTAAAAAAAAGAAGGGTCAGTGCAAATATCCAGGTTTTACAGACCTCTTCCAGCCCTGTCAAATCATCTACAAATGTGTGAATGGGCCTGGTTGAATGAAGGATATTAGAGTGTAAATAAAAAGTACTCTGTTTTTTCTTATAACAAGTTTTCAGTCTCCGTTGTTCTAAATGTACAGCAGTTCTGCCTTAAGCCTTTTCTGTGTCATTAATTGTCAGGCTCATTCAATAAGCCTAAGGTCATGAGACTTCACAGATCAGGCTTAAAATGAGGCTGGAAAGTCCAAAACCAGCATCCTGCTTGTCTGTTCTAACAGAGAGGTGAAAATTAAATGGGCATGGAAACTGAATTTCCTCTCATCCCTAGAAGTTTGCTACAGGCAGGCTAGATGTAGCTGTATTCCTGCTAACCATGCTCTTTCTGTTATGTGGTTGAAGGCTTGAATCAGGAGGTCTGTCACTACAGCAGTTTTCAGAAATAGTAACCTACTTTGAGAGTAAATATACTTTTTATAAAGTTTCAGGAAAATTGGAAGGAATCTTGCACTGTGTTTTGATTTGGCACGTGACCATTACACTGTAGGGAAGCTGTAGTGGACGGACGCTGAAGTCCATCTTTTGCAGACAAAAGTCATGAGACTGACTAGAAATTATTACACAGATTGGCTGAAGCTCTAATGAAGGATTTAGAAGAGGAGCCAAACAGATATGTAATATTCACTGAATGGCATCTACAGCTACTTGCTGTAATGATTTTCCAACCATAACAAATCAAAGTTCAGAAGAGGAAAAACATTCATAACCAGCATCCAGAATAATGGAAAGTTCATACTTGTCTGTCTCCATTTTCCTGAGTCAATATCATCCCTGTACTTCTGCTTTCTCAATTAAGATGATTGCCATGAGATGGGAGCACTTCATGTATTGGTGATGTAAATCAGGAGAATGGCAATCAACAGAGGTGTGAAGAGATGAAATGGTTGCTAGTTTAGAGCTAGATCTGAGATATGATTCTAATTCATCTTACACTATCAGTACAGTGGATTATAGGTGAGTGTGTTATTTAACACAATGTGCTGGCATTTAGTTTCTAAAAATAAAAATCGTGGCTCAGAGTTAATTCATAAAATCCTCGACCTATTGACTTCTGAGCTCCTCCTGAAGTGCATTTGCCTAACAAGAATTTTAAAATGCTGTAAAATGAAAGAAGAGCCAGATGAGCTCCAAAAATCTGATTTTTTTCTCTGCTGTTTTTCCACTATGGTTGTTTTTCTTAACCCCGTAATTCTAAAAGTAGGCTAAGGTTTAATCTTTATATTACAATTTGTTTATGAGAAGATGATGTCTGATTGACATTTGAACCACAAGAAATAACAAAATCTCATTTAATGGAACTTTGAAATGAAAAAACCCACAGGCACCACTCCTTTTACATAACTTGATTCTCTGTAAACACTTTTTTCTCTTAGTATAATTTTTTACTTTTCCCACCCAGGCAGATTACTTTCCATAGCCCAGTATGACATTACTTCTTCCAAAAAAATGTAGGTTTGAAAAATGAGACATTGTCATTACAAATTTATCAAGAACAATGTTCCAGGGAGCATCTGCAAATTTGATGCAGGGCAGAATGGTCATTTCCTCATATAAACATAGAAGAAATGGCAATATCCTGAATCTGTTCTGTGAAAATTCACTCCTTTTCACTGATGTTTTCTAGGTAGTAAAATTAGACTTCAGTCTGCCAATGTCAGGATGTATCATTGCATCTGTCAAGGGCATTAGAAGGCAATGTGACTATCCAGAACAGTCAGCAGAAAACCATGTGCAACTCGATAGCAGTGGCACAGCAGAGAACAAGGAACTGTCTGCAGACCCAAAAACACTGTTAGTGAAATCCCATTTATTGCCTCCAGTAGTCTTGTCTTCCCTCTCTGCTTTACATGTAGTGGTTACTCCAACAAATGCAGTAAAACAATATTGGTCTCAAAGTCAGTCTGAGAAGAGAATCAGACCTTAGTCTCCAAAAGTAGGTCAAGGACTCTGTTTGTCAATACAGGAGAATGTTGGAGCTGGCAGGCCATAAGCAGCAAACGGGCACAACCAGCCAGTGATACCAGCCTGTGGCACACAGCCATGTCCCAAAAGAAAGGTACTTTCAGAGTCTGGGCCCCAGAAAAGGAAATTAGCAGCCGTATCTCTGGACACTCAAAATAAATCTTCTTCATTAGATTTACTTTATATGCACTTGATTTTTCACTGGAGTTAAATTTCCATTACTTTATTTTCCCTGCAGACTGAGGAAGAAAATACAAATTGAGTATTTTGGCACTTTAAAAGAAAAAGTAGTGAATATGCTGCCTGAAGGAGCTCAGGGGGTTGATTTCTGTTCCCTCCAGCAGGTATAAGAAAAACAAAATAATGGAAGCTTGACTCAAGTAAGTGAATAAATGAATTTACAAGGGATAAGCTAATTTCTGTCTTGGGCTGCCTGCAATTATGAATGTTTATTAACTAGTCTGTCTGGCTTTTGGAGGGGAAGAGTGCAGGAATCCCTGGAGCAATGCAGCTCAAACAGAATTATCAGTCAAAATTTTAAAAAAAAGAAGTCCAAGCAGAATGCCAAACAGTACAAAACTTCCAGTGCTACTGGTGGGCTTAACATTGCCTGAAGTGAGCCAGCCTTGCATGCACAGTGGGCCTATTGACTGCTCAGGAACCACTAGCATGAGTAAGGGGATATCAGGAATGACTGGGTGCTCTGTCCTGCTGAGATAAAAAACAGGTGGTCAAAGCCCAATCCAGCAGCAGACGAAAGCATGTGAGTACACTTACTGACTTCAAAGGCACAGCCCACATGTTTAATGTTAAGGATGTGCTAAAGTCTTTTGCTAAACTGGAGCTTGTGAGATTTCAGAGATCTTCACTCCCAGTGACTTTGGGGTTAGCTGAAGTAGCCTGTTAAGTCTGTTATTTCCCCAAAGAAGAGCATCAAGATTTTCTCCTGCTGTTTTGGTAAAAAAAAAGTAAGGATATCTTAGAAAATGTTCTCCTTTAGCAAGTCGTCCAATCAGTCTTAGGAGGGAACTTTCCCACCAACAGTATTTTAAAAAAATCAGGAAAAAAACCCCATACACTAAAATCTTTATTTCTGTGTTGCCAATATGTTACAGATAGGCTCATTAATGTCCATGTCTCATATGCTGAGGCTTAGAGACTGCTGGAATCATCAATGAAACAAACAGCTATAGCAGACATAGCTTTTTAATCTCTTCACTTCAAGATATTTTTAAGTAGCTCACAATTTGCACAGGCTCCATAAACACAGCCCTGTGCAAGTCTGTTTGAGTGCACAACCACTTTTATGCATGCAAGCCACACGGTTGCAAGAAACAGAAAATAGATGCCCAAGTGGTCATTTGTACATAAATACCCCAATTACAAACCAGCCTTGGCAGGAATACCTACAGCTGTTAACAGCTACACTTAGCATATTTGAATGTAAATCTTGGCATTCCCTTTTTTAAGGTATAGGAATGTCGGATGAAAAGGGAAATCCTGGAACTGTGAATCTATCTCCTGCAAACTTAGAAAATATAGTCCCATCCTGAGTTGATTGAGCTTCTTACTGAACTAGATACAAGTCTTTTTTACCCCTCCTATTCCTTGTTAGAAATTCATTCTAATTTCCTGATCTGAATGTATTAATGTTCAGTTTTTGAACAGTTACTTTTGAACAGTCCTTTACCTTATTCAGCTCTTCTGACTTCCTCGGGCTTCCTGCTTTCATGTGTATGTATACTGAGAAAAAATTCATTTCTCTCCCTTCTCAATCTTTTCCTCTTTATGAACTAATTGGATTCATATTTCTTCATCTGTACAGGCACAGCCCTTAGACAGGTGTGGTGCTCAGACTGCATCACCCGAGGAACAATTCAAGCTGGCAGAGTGATTTAGTGACACACCTGTGAGTCAACAGTTCTGCCCAGCTTTCCCTGTGCCGAAAGTTGGTAGTCATCCATCTCATGCTCTTTCCAGCAGTCACTGGCTCCTGGCTGTTTAAAGTACTACATTATAACTTGTGGAAAAAATAGCCCTGTAAGACAAAGATTTCATCTATAAAGAGGATCTGCCTTTTAGGAATTGCATTATCATTTATTTCAACAATGCGATTTCTGCTCTGCAGTATGAACAGAGCACTTCACAGTGTTTTCCTGGGCTGTCATCAGAGAGTAGTCTCCTGCTGCAGCCAGCACTTTGCACTATGCACACTGTTCTAGGTATGCCTTTCATGTCTGGCCACTGAGTATGTTTCCTGGCTCATCTCTAGAAGACCGACGTTTTCATTTAAGCTTTCATGCCTACCCTAAATCCAACAGTATGATTGCTTGGCCCCCTGCACTCAGGATCATGTGTTGCACACCACAGTCACTACTCACCAAACAAAAAGTAACATCCTGTGGTCTTTTATTATGAAGCGATTAATGCTGGAGCATGAGTCATTTTGCTGTTCCTAGCACATTTGTTTCAGCTGCCTGAAGCGTCTCGTGAGGGATGGAAAGGTACTGTAAGCACACTTGGGGATTTTGTCTTCTGTTCCAGGGTCCCAGATGCTTTATATTCACAATAGGATATACTGCATATGTGTCTGTCAGCCCTCAAAATGCTCATGAGCCTTACTCTTCCCTTCATGATCATTGTGGTTTCAACTTCTACACTGGATAGGTGTTTTGATGAATTTAGTATCAGCTAATTCACACATTGCTTTTTAATGGATTTGGTGAGATCACATGTTCATGTTCCACCCACAGGTAAATTAATTGGATTTCTGCATTCCAAAATCTCAGTGATTTCATTCTTTCCAGTATCAGAGCTTTCCCTTTGTATCAGAGTTCTGGTGACACTTGCTGTAGTCTGCTTCCTATACCCTGCAAGGTGTATCCATGCAACATCTTACCTCGCTCTTCAGTTCTAAGAGGTGCCTAAATTCATCTTGTGCCCACATGCACAAATATCTTTGTTCCTCCAATGCTAGAGATAAGCATTTGAAAGTCTAGTCCTGCAGGAACACTGGCCAGCCTTCAATACCAGAGTCCAAGCCTTCCCTCCTAGGCTTGGGAGGTACAGCGTACAGAGCACTAGAACATCTAGTGCAGGTGTACTCAAAAATTAAACAATATACAAAACTTGAACAAGGGCATCATCACCATGCTTTGTTCATGTGTGAGCCAGTCAGACAGACACATCTGCTTTTCACTTACACCTGCCCAGTCAGCCTTATCCCCAGTCTGGGTTGGCACAGAAGGAAAACCAAACAGGTTTGCATTATCAAAAACAACCTTTTTTTTTCTCCTGAAGACTTCTTACTTTTATAGACATGATACATATTTGATGTCCCCTAATTAAAAAAAAAAAATACTTGTAGTAATTTACTGCAGACATTTAAGGGAGAGAGAAGCAGACTGTTGACACTAGGGTATCCCTTGGATGGTTTTTGCTGTTGGCATAATTTTGTGGTGCATGGTCCAAAGGAACAATCACCTTTGCTTAGAGGTGTGTCTATGTAGACATAGTCACCATAGTTCCAGGCCTGCTTTGCTTGATAGTACTTAAAGCCTGATATATCACTTACATTTTTCTTTACTCCTTCAAATGCCTGCTTGTTGGTATCTCACCATACGCCCACAATGTGCTAACTGTCTCAAGAGTTCACAGACTTCTGATAAGCATGTGCAGAATCTAGAAAGATAAGTTAGGCATCCCTATAAATCACTGAACTTCTTCCCACCCTTTAGTTCCTAAACACTCTACATTTTTCAGAGTACAGCTGGAGTCTCTCAAAAGTCAACAGATGTCTAGGATCAGAAGCATAAGTTTTCTGACTCGTTCTGTGCTTGTTTCAACAGGTGTATTGTTACCTCTTCGCTGCAGGACTGACAGTTTCCTCTGCCCAGTGTTCCCTGAAGCTAAAGAAATTCTCTGTATCCTCACTGTCTATTCTCTGTATCCTCACTGTCTACATATCCAATGTGCTTCTATCTTCAGCTCACCATGAAGCAGCTTTTACCTTCTCCAATATATGCTTTGTTTGGCTTTGCATGTTGGATGAAAGCCAGGGTGATTGTTCTTTCTTTTTTACATTGAGAATGTTTTGGTATTGAACTGGAGCACAGTGCAACAAAGTCTACAAAGATTTGTAGTTCCCTATCTCTCTGCATGGGAAGCCCCACATGTCATTCTTGTGTGACTGAAGCCAATTGAAACTTTAATTTTTCTAATTATGATTACTGCCTAAGATCAAGCCATGAGCATTCACACATATATAGTGACATACTTTCTCCTAGAACAGGGTCCTTGCTCTAGCTCAGGGCTACTAATCTCTCCAATGTCTTGTTTCATTAATTTCTTGATAATCTATGGACTCAGGCTATTTTCATTGCAAGCCATTTGCACCTAGCCACATTTTTGCAGTCTAATTTACTGTAAAAACAGGGAACAGGGATTGTATTGGGCCTGGCCACATAATATAGCTGAAATTAGAAAGATTTCTGTCTATCAAAGGAAATAGAGTTTTACAGCAAGCAGCAATGAAATTATAAGCCAGACCATGCAAAATATCAGGGGCTCCCAGTCTGTGGTCTGAGTTACATGTTAGTCTAACAGCAAAGTTGCGAGATTCATTTCCCCAAAAAAGCAGAGTGGCTGTGTGTGGACTACTTACTCAGAGAAATCCTTGTTTTGTGCCATTTTGCCTATCTCACATGCAGAGGTAATATGGAACATGTTTGTTGATATTGTGCAAACAACTGAACAGCTTAAACAATCATCAGCCACTGCTCAAGACTTGACCTTGCACATGTGTGTGTGTGTGTTACTAGTACGGATGTAGCCTACAGCACTTAAAGAAATGTGTTCATCCATGTAGCCTTGTTGCCAGTGAATAAACATTTGTCTTTTTAGGCATTCATATTCCTTCATTTCTGTTCAGGTTGTATCTGGGTTTCTCTCTACTTTATCGTTTGAGGACCCAGTGTTTTACAGCCATCACTTCAATGGTTTGAATTCTGGATATCCTTTATGGTATCTGTGACTTATTTTATTCCACTGTTTCATTTCTAGCTCCTCTCCTTGTCTTTTTACAGAGAGTGCAAACTCTTCTCTGATGCAAAGGATAGTTTATTTGGAAACTCATCAGTCCCAACACCTCTCCCTCTTGCATTTTTTACAGTTAGTCAACAATGCTTTGTTTGACTTCAAGACCTAGTCTCTACTTTATTACCAACCTTAGGGTACTCCAATGGGCAATAATACAAAAAAGACCATGTTCTTTAAATGGTCCTTTTTTAACAGGGCTGGTTTTAAAGATGCTGCTCTTGCAACCCCAACCCTGGGCAAAGGCTGATTCCTTCATGCTCCTCTCAAGCTCTTCTTCCTTACAGCCTGTAGTATTTAGACTGGGTATTAGGGAAAGTTATTTACAGCAAGAGGGGTCAAACACTGGAACAGGCTTCCTAGGGAGGTGGTTGATGCCCTGAGTCTATCAGTGTTTAAGAGGCATTTGGACAATGTTCTTAATGACATACTTCAACTTTTGGTCAGCCCTGAAGTGTTCAGGCAGCTGGACCAGATGTACTGTATTGTAGGTCCCTTCCAACTGAAATATTCTATTCTATTCTATTCTATTCTATTCTATTCTATTCTATTCTATTCTATTCTATTCTATTCTATTCCATTCCATTCCATTCCATTCCATTCCATTCCCTTTCTGCAGGTTCAGTGTAGGTTGCTGCAGGAAGGAAGCCACCACTTTAGCTATTCTCTCACCCACTTTCCTCTGGTAAGCCATCTGGTAAGAGTGAGCCAAAAAAGCCCTAGCTATTCTTTCACCCCAGGTTCCAAGCTGCCTCAGGTATCCTGCAAAGAGGAAAGGGATCCTTGCTCCACTCCACTCAGATATAGCTCAAGTCACAATCTAGAAACAGTTCCTTGGGTACCAGCCTTTAAACAATATCACAAAACATCCATTGCTGAAGAAAGACATCTGCATCCTCTGGATTATGTAAAACAAACATCTGGCAGCCATGGCTTCCTCTTAGCTTTGCTGTTGTATGCAGTAAATGGAAGTCTCAGCTCCCACAACTGCCATTTGGCTTCAGCAAGCACTATGACTCCCCTTTTGTGAGAAATGAAGAATAATCTGGCTAAATCCCAGTTTCAGAGCTAGCAAACACAAAGGTCCAGTCCCTCATGCTGTTGCTAAAAGCTGGCTTCCCACTTCCAGGGATTAACAAACTATGCAGACATTCTTAGGAACTGAAAAATCAGCAGACTTTTGCTTTGCAAGCTCCATCAGAAATGAGTAAAGCTGCTCCCCATTTCACTGCTACAGCCAACAATTTTCAAAGCCTTGGATCAACAGTGATATTAATATCAAGCAAACTTTTGATTCTCTTGTTTTGAATCTTGATGGATCTCAATGAAGTGGAGTCTTCAAATAAGTCTGGCCTAAATTATTTCAAAGTAAATAAATACTTAAACATCCTATAGTAATAAGCTAAATCCAGAGACCTAGCACCCAATAAAAGCAATGAAAAGGGCATCAGTGTCTGCAAGAGCTTTCTGGGGTCCCAACACTCTCAGGGAAGAATATGGCCCTGGTTCACTCTGAATTCCCATAATCATTCCCATACCAGAAGTCCCTGCTGGGGCTGTAACAATGCCCACTGTATATACTGCCCTGCCATTGTCTCTTTTGCCTTTGCCTAGGGAAAATACACTGATTCTGCTGACAGTAAAGGCTCTGTGGCCACAGAGCTGAAAACTAGATTTTTCTCCAACACAAACAAAACTAAGTTAAAAGGGAGAGAAAACACACAGGAGAACAGTGTCTGTATCTCAGTAGAGCTATATCCTTTCTCACCTCAACTGTGCTCTGAGAGATGAAAAAACATAGGTAACACAGGCAATGACTACAGAGCCCTTTATAAAAGAGAGGGCTGCAGAGACCATCTGAAAGTTTCTTTCCTGCTTTTTGTGTAAAACCCCCAAATGAAACATATATCTTTACTTTCAAAAAGAGAACTATCTTATCTATCCTATTACCTCAGGTTCCTTCAAGCCTCAAGAGGAAAAAGCTTTTTTGTTTCATAATTAGCAGCATTCAGACAGAAAGTGGTCATGGAGTGACCTGTGAATTGCATACAATCATTTGTACCATTTTGAGACCTCTCAATAACTGGGTTATGGCTTCAAGAACCCATCTTCTACTAAAACAGTTGTCTCTGCTGATCACTAGATTTACCACCTTAAAGCAGACTTTTTGCATTTTTCCGGAAAATCCAGATCCTCCCTGTAGTATTCTATAGGGGCTATCAAGCTAGTAAGACTACAGTAAGAGTCACAAGATTTGGTTTTTCTGCCTCCCCCAAAGTACACACCCACTTCCCCCCACTGGACTTCAAGAAAGTTTTTATCAGTATATTTATTATTTGGTCACATTTATATGCCTACACAGTTAATGGTAGAAGAATGAGCAGAACTGTGGTCAGATCTGCTACTAGCAAAGAGCAGAATAAGCAAGATGCAGCAGCTGAGGTAGTTGTAGGGTGATTAGTGCAGGTAGAATAGGGTTTGCTTATTATAAAAGTTTGCCTTTGACATTTCTTAGTGCACAGTCTCTCTCTGAAGATCAAAATTTGGTGATCTACTGCAACAATGACAATAAAGACCCTGTTACCACTGTTGAATCAATGGCCTTTGCACTGTATGTACAGTACAAAATGCATGCATAAGCCTGGCAGCTGCTAAACTCATTGATATATAACACCAGTCCCAAAATAGTGATATTTCACTTCTGGAGCTTTATAAATTGTTAAAGAAATAAAATCTGCCTTTGGGAAATAATGTTTCTCTATGTATCATCGAATCCATTCCCTTCCTCCTCCCCTCCCTCCGAGATTAAAACAAATAGTGCTGACGCTATAAATCATCCCTATTGGCACTGGAAAGCCCTCAGAGATGTTCTTTTTGTGCCATTTCAGTAGACAGAAAGTCTAAAGTACAGAGAGGTGAAGTTGCTTTTTTCCTTTTTTTTTTTTTTTTGTAAGTAGAGAGTCAGAAAAACATGTCCCTCCTTGATCTCTTCAATGTACATCAATATTTCTTTAGTCATATTAAAGTAGTTGCACACGCTCCAAGTGGTTTCAGTGAAAATCACTGGGAAATGGAACATGCCTGGGAATTTTTACTATCATTTTCTTGTGTAGAGAGGTGCATCTTGAAACACCATTTAAACACTGTAGGCAATGCCAGTAGTAGGACTGAGTCACACACTCTGTCCTGAAATAAATACGGTTTTGAAAACTCATTTTGCAGAAATTCAACCTCCATTGTTTGTTTTTCACTGAGCACAGTCTCCCAGTCTATAACTGGATAAGTAATGATCCAAGAACTGGATTTGTATGATGAAAATTCAAGTTGAGAATTTCAGTAGTTTATTTAAAATTACTTTTCTCCTATTATTCCTAAGGGTAAACTACTTTCCTAGACATTGGTCCTGGTTTTTTTGCAAATGTTGATCAAGTATTTCTGAAACATCCGCCCACTTCCATTTTTCAGTAACACAAACTGTCTTTTTTCACCCACCCATCATTTCTTTAGTCTCATTTCCTTTGCTTTCACTTGAAGAAATAGGGAAAACTGAAAGATTTTTTAGAGCTTCTGAGCTTGGTAAACATAAACTTTACATTAGAATTTTCATCAGTTACAGCAAATTCATAGCCAAAAAGAGACAGCCTTTTCCCCTCCCTCTTTTTTACCCTCTTATTGCCAGAGGAAAAACAAACAAATTCCCAAAAACCTAGGGCAAAACTAACATTTTCTAGTAAGAGATCAGAAAGCTCTTTTACTCAGGGAAACAAGTAAGTAAAATAACTGTGTAGGCTGCACCTTTTTCACCTTTAACTGTGCACAGTACAATCAAACTGGAATTCCCAGTCATGCTGTGTTCCTTTCCACTGTAATTGCTCTCCTCAGCAGAGAGTCACCTTTAGAGGGAATGCTAAAGCATGAATGGTGTAGATCCACCTCAGCACATCACTGCAGCATTTGAAAGACCCCTAGGCACTCTCAGGCACAAATACAAGTATATAATATTAGCTATAGGAGCTATTAGGTAGGAGTCTGAGTCCTTGAATTCTGCTTGCTTAACTGAGCATATGGAGAGCCCGTCAGTAAACGTAGCATTAGTGTATGTGTGTAGAGCATGAAGTATTTTTGTAGCACTGGAGCTTAAGAGAGGGAAAGATATCCTGCTTTATCAGAGTAAATTGTATCACTTTGATCTTAGGCATATTTAGGCCTTTGTAAGCTTTCTCTACTAATCTCTGGTTTAGTAGGCATGAGCTGGATTCCTATTCCTCCATCAGCTGAGGTAAGCACAGTCTGGGCAGAGCAGGCCTGAGAGCCTGTGAGACCCCAGGAAAGGGTGGGGGAGCTCTGCAGTCACATACATGTTTTACTCTCCAGCTGAGCATTTTTCACTAATGCTCTGTCCATACACAGGCACATCCCAAGCCTGTCTTTTTCTCTGAACAACTCCCTCCCCGTCTTCTGACACAGGTACCTGGAAATAATTTTTGCTGAGAAGTTTAAGCCTTGGTTTACTCTGTGCTTGCCCCAATATTGAATCAGCATCTGCTGCCATCATATAATACAGGTACAGACCTCATCTCAGCAAGGCTGATCGTATCACATCATCTGGCCTGGCATTTGTCTGTCACGCTGGGGCAGGGAATGTGATACCAAGCTGACAAAAAGCAGCACACGGCCCTGCCTGGAGAGCCCCTTTGTTCATCTAAGCCTCCCCTGCTGCTTTTGTAACTCCAAATGGATTTCTGATTCCCTATCTCCTGGCCTTTTCAAGCCAAATGGTTTGGTGAGATCACAAGGCAGCAGGTGCTGCTCCACTCAACATTTGCACCTTCCAATCCAAACACACCTCTCCCCACCGACCCTTAAAATCAATCAAAGGGACTTATCAGTTTGTTTTAAGCTTTGATGTTTGTCTGGGGTTTGTTTATCTAGCAGTTTATTCCTGGGAGTATGTTCTTGACATCTTGGAGTAGGTGGTAATTAGCAACAAGGAAGAAGGGCTGAGATAAGAAGTGGAATTTGAAAGTGGTGATACTTGGTGAGGCAGCTGTGCCACATCCCCTCCTGCTTTCACCTCGACCACTGAGGCAAGCCAGAGACAGCAAAGGGGTGAACAACAGCCACCCTGCTCTTTCAACAAACACTGACTGCATGTGTTGTGCTGCCTGGTGTGTTCCTCTGTGGAGAAGGAGCACATGAGGGGCCCTCTTTGGCCCCCTTGCCACATTGCTGCCTCCTCTGCTTCATGTGCACTCCTGAGGCAGCCTCTGAAGATCCCTTTGTTTTGGTCTGAACAAACTTTCTACCTGTTGGCTTTGTTGCAAGAGCAATTTGCTTCAAAGAAGGCATGAGTATCAAGTCTTGCTGTCAGAAGTTGCTATACTTCTCCTGTCTTCTACTAAGCAGCATATAGACCAAAGATGACTCAATTGCTTTTTTAATAGGAAGAATAAATGCTGCTGTATCTCTGCATTTATGATATTTGCTATACCCACATGCAGGGGCTTATGTTGGCATGTAAACCAGCACACGCATAGCCACACACATAGCCACACACTCCACAGACTGCCTGGTGTGTTCACACTGATATGGGCTAGCTCCAATCAGCAGCTAAGCTCCCGTGCAGCCACTTGCTCACTCCTCCCACCCTCCATGGGATGGGGAGGAAAATCAAGATAAAAAAGGTAAAACTCAGAGTTAAGAACAGCTTAATAATTGGAATATTATAATAATAATAATAATGACAAGTAGAGAGAGGAAGGAGTAAAACCCAAGAGAAAGAAGTGATGCACAATACAATCACTCACTCCCCACTCACTGATTCCCATCTTGTCCCTCAACGAGTGGCCCTTAGTCAATACCCTCCAGTTATCACAGTGGTCATTAAGTTCTGTAGCATGGAATATCCCTTTGGCCAGTTCAGGTCAGCTGTCCTGGCCGTGCTCCCTCCTGGCTTCTTGTGCACCTGCTCCAAGGCAGAGCATGAGACCTGAAAAGTCCTTGATTTAGAGTAACCAATACTTAGCAACAACCAAAACATCAATATGTTATCAACTTTATTCTCATTCTAAATCCAAAGTACATCTACTAAGAAGAAAATTAACTGTATCCCAGCCCAAACCAGGACACATACACACATACAGAGAAGCAAAGAGCCATGAGAGGCCAGAGCAAACATTTTTGCTCTGAACAGCCTTGGGCTTAGCAAGTTTAAAACATGAAGCCAGGCCTGGACCTGGATTTTCAGATAGCCTCTATCTTTATAACCTTCCCAACAGAATTCCATGCAGTAATGTAAGCCTTGAGTACATAACATGCATACATTTTGTGGAAGCAAAAGTGCAGTAACCTAGTCTGCCACTGCATAGCCTGCAAAAGGATAGGGTAGCCCACACTGCACACATTGCATTCTCAGGAGAAGAAGGGACTCCTGCAATCATGATGCTCCTCAAGTGTCCTAGCAGGCACAAAAAGATACTTATTCTCTGTCCTGGCTTGTGGAGCAAAGCCAGAGTTCAGAGAGTAGTGTAAAGCTGGAGGTTTTTAGAGGCTAGCTGAAATAAAAGGCCCCTGGTCTGAGCTGGGCCACAAAGTTGCTTTCACTCACAGGTCAGTGAGTGAAACCTAACGGATAAAGAGAAACCCACTATGTTTTGGGACAACCATAATCATGATTTATCTTATAAGCAGGCAAGACCAGGATTTCATTTAGAACAACCAGATCATGATCAGCTCCCACTTGCATGCTTCTATTTAAAGGGTGGGGACCAGTACTTTGAAGTCCACATTTTTATTAAGTTTATTACATTTCTTGAGGCTCCAAAACACTGATGTTTCTTTAAAAAATATGAGAAAGGTTTTTTGATTTGAGTTTGGTTTTGTTTTTTTCATTTTTTGGTTTTTGTTTTTTGTTTTTGTTTTTTGTTGGTTGGTCAGTATTGGATGTTTTGTGTGTTGATTTTTTTTTTTTCCCAAGGAAAAATTATGCACTGAAATCAACCTGAATAACTATATGAGTGAAAATCCTCTGCCTTTCTCAAGAACAGGCTCTGGGCAAACTATTTCACCCAGCTGTACTCTGGAGGATCCCTGTGGGAGGGAAGCTCATTTGGCAAGGCACTCTCTGTTCAAGTAGTAGATGACTTCACTCTCATTATGCACATAATCTTTTCCTACACAGTGTACATCAAACCAAAATTATACTGCATGTGTTAAGCTTGTAAGTGCACCATTTTATAATGATCACATTGCTTGTGTCCCAAGGACATTATAAAGGGGGTAATTCTGCCACTGCTTATAATTCTATGCGTTGCCTATAAGCAGCTGGGCTGTAGCTTCATACACCAAGAAGAGAGTACTTAATAAAAAACAGCAACAGCCTCAGCTTTGAGGTTGCCCTTAAATTAAATGTCTTTTATGACAATTCTTGTTCCATAACAGTATCTCCAATTACAAGTGACAAGTCACCGTTCCTAAATACCATGTATAATCACAGTTTGTATTGTAATGGTGCCTCCAAAGCACTGCAAATACCTGTCACTAGATATTGTGTTAGAACCATTTGTTTCTAATGAAGCTGTCTTTTCCTGTTGGCACTGATTTATCTTACAGACATCAGAATATTAACAGATGTCATCCTTTCACACGTGTAGGAAGACAGTGTGACAATGGGGAGTTCATGATCCTGAGAATATTAAGTGCTTTTCTTTACTATATTAGACAACAAACACCATAAAAAATAAACAACAACAATAAAAAAAATTAAAACAACCCTTAGCAACATCATGTACTTGCATTCTGTCTATCCTTTATAGCTTACGAAATGGAATTTCAGATCTGTTTTGTTCTACATGAAACTCAGCAACATAGTCCACTTTCTGTTCCAATGTTTAGTGTCAACAGAAGTTTAGGATCTAGTTCTGGTCCCCACTGAAGTCATGGGAATCTTATACTTGATGTTAATGGAAATTGGATCAGGCCAGTAACTGGAGACGCTGAAAAGAATCCCAGATGCTGCATAACAAATGAACTATCCACTGAGGTAGTCCCTCTGCTCTGGGAAGCTGCCACTGGGAATTGCTGCTACCTTTCTGTGGAAAGGCTGAAAAAAAATGGATGTCAGATGTCAAAGCTGCAGTTTTAGTGACACAGAAAATTCTAAGAACTCTAAATAAATAGGACCCTGCCAAATGAAAAAGCTGTTTGGGCTTTGACTGGGGAATAGAGACATTTGAAAACAGCAAATCATGCTGCTAATTTTTCCTTTGATAGAGCAGGTTAGCATGGTTTGAACCTGGTTGCCTGAACAATTGAGACAGAATTCTTCAGCTCTTCACATGTCAAATTTAAAGCAAAACAAAACAAGTTATTAATTTTATTTTTTTTTTTCATTACTCAGATCCCATATTATTTGCCTAGCAGTTTCCATGCCTGATCAGTTGTGAAAGTTGCAAATGTACCTTGTATGTTTTTTGACTTCTTCCAAAACTTTGCAGAGGGAACAGCCATTCTGCTGTAGTGTGTGCCATTTACCTCCTGTTAACATTGAAAAGGTGCATCCAGCTCAGATCTAGTCATGGCATTGATATGCAGAGGCAGAACCACAGTTAGAAAAGAGGATGTAGTGATTCAACCTTTCTTGCAAAATGACTCAAAGAGGAAATTGCATGCTCTGAAATGACATACCTCACTGTAACCTGTTGTGACCATGCCTGCCTTCCATGCCATGCTCTATGTTTGTCTTGGAAATTAGACAGACATGCCAAGCACAATTCAGGTATAAACCAGCACAAAGGCAGAGAGCTTCCTATTTGTCTGCCATATTTTAAACAGCTGACAGGTCCCAAAATCTTGCTACCACTATGATCCAATTTGGTGTCACTGTCACACCCAGGGGAAGTTTATGTGAGTAAGAGGGGTGTATGAAACGAACTCAAAATGCACATGAAAGTTAGCAGAAAACAAAAAGGGACTGTTAAAAGGAAAGAAATGTGCCTAGTGTGAATTATTTACTTTTCTTCATTCATAGTTGCCACCAAATAGAATAGTAATGAATCCTTTGCTAGAAACAAACAAAAAAAAAGAAACCTGCTGGCAGTGACAGGAGGTTTTCACATCAGAGTATGGATGCCTGTTATATTCTAATCCTACAAAACAATGAAATGATTTTGTAGTTAAGGCAGGTCTATTCCTTGTAATCTTCTACTTTCCACTACAACTTGCATAAATTGCTTTCCTTTCTTGGTTTTTAAAAGAAACCTTTTACCTTGCTCATTGTGACAATGAGTAGAAATCAACGTTAAGGTGGCACAGAACAAATGAGCTTCTGTGTCAATCCACCCATGCAAGAGAGAGTCCTAAAAGGGGATAAGTTGATCTTGTACTAATGCACTACTGCAGTTCAGGAAAAGCAGCTGGTTTATGAGTAGGAGTCTTTGGTTATTTAATGCTCTGCACAGCATAGAGAATATGAACTTCATCCATGTTTTCTGAGAGTGGGGTAACAATACATTTATCTTTGCATGTTTGTGGGGACATCAATGGAACATTGACATTCTGTTGCATTGCAAGAAGCCTGAGATTTCCCTACTCAAATATCTTAAAAAAAACCAGCAGCACAAACCACACTTGGAAGTTTCCTATTCCCCTTCTTCTCACTGCAAAAGAAAGCACATTTTAACCAGATTTTTTGCATGGACAGTGAGTTTTGCCTCATTGACTTGGGTGAATTTTTCTGGTTTCATCAAGGCTTTCAATAAGTACTCAATACTTATTGAAATATTACTGATTCTGGGACAGGTAAAAGAATAATAAAAATGTTCATTGAGGATAAATGCTCATTTACAAATTCTCATGAATCTGCACAAAGCTACTTCACAGAATCATTGCAGGATTACACTCCCCAATCATTGAGTCCAGCCTTTGACCAGTTTGTCAACTAGACCATAGCACTAAGCGCATGTCCAGTCATTTCTTGAACAGCTCCAGGGGTGTTGACTTCACCACCTCCCTGGACAGTCCATTGCAATGCTTAACAACTCTTTCCAAACAGAAATTCTTCCTGGTGTCCTACCTGAACCTCCCCTGGTACAACTTGAGGCCATTTCCTCTTGTCCTCTCACTTATAGTCTGAGAGGAGAGACCAACCTCCACTTGTCTACAGCCTCCTCAGGTAGTTGTAGAGAGTGATCTCCAGGATAAACAACCCCAGGTCCTCATACAACTTAATTGTATAGACCTTCACCAGCTTCTCTGGACATGCTTGAGGTTTGGTCTCAGCTGTACTGACTACAGTGGGACAATCCCTGCCCTGGTCCTGTTGGCCACACTGTTTCTTGATACTATTTTTGATACCTCTCATGGTCTACATCAAGATTTCTCTTAGAACAGTGAGGATTTATTTTTGAGATACTAATTCAGTCCCTTTCTACATCAGATCCCTGGCTGTGAAATATGGCTTTGCTCCTCCACTTTGTACATGGTTTGTTTTGTTTAAATTCCAGTTTCCCTCAAAGGCATATCTTTTCCATACTCGGTAGCATGTTAGTATTCACATTGGGTCACAGATCCACATATTTCTGTAATAGCAGCAATAATGAGTCCTCAGGTATTCTTAAAGAGTCTGAAAGATAAACTTTCACCTAGAGGAAAAGCTCATATTTTTTGTTCTAGAAAAAAACTCAGAAAAATGTCCCTAGAACTGCCCTACTAACTCCAAGGGAATCTTCTCATTCAGTTAGGTTTAGGATGAACTGGATGTTTACACAAGCAAAAGGCAACTCACCAGAATTTTTCTGGGAATAAAGACTTTGTGATATCTTAGTATCTCTGAAAAGTCATTAGGAGGCTGAAGCAACATGCTTTCTTAGCAAAGTCCTAGTATAAACTGTGGCAGAGGGAACTGATATGAGGGTTCTTGTAAATGTCTCATGAAAGGCTTATACCAAAGGCCTCTCAGAAATGTGCCCTTTCAAAGAGGACAATAGCCATGAAAATACAGAAGAGCTTATGATTTTATGTTTTCCTCATAGTTTTGCAGCATTCTGGTGTTTTATAGCACTAACAAACTATGACATTTGGCTTTCTCATGAGACTTTCCTAACTTGTGGGGATACCACAAAAGTACCAGATGACATGATAATCTGGCAACATATATCGCTCACTTAGGCATTAAAAAGGCCAATAAAATCATAAAATAACTAACATACTGAGTTACTCAATTATATAAGTGGTTCAGCCAAATTTCATTTTTTCCCCTCTTTCCTTTCTGTCTGTCTCCTATTTTGATCTCATAGCAAAGAGCCCTAGTAAGAGTTCAAGAAGAAGGGCCAGTCTTGCTCACACAGGCAGAAAATTTAATTTGGGGATCATTTTTAGCCAACTAGCTTTGACGATGGCCAGTACCCACTAACAGTGTAAGACTGATGAGCAGATAATCTGCTTGCCACAAAGAAAAGGCTAACCAATCTACACTGCTTCTCTCTCTCTATTACTCTTCAGTTTGGCACTAGAATCTCTAGCCACAGACACAGAAATTGTTCTGTAATGACAGGCATCACCAAATATAAACAGCTGGTAACCCTAAAATTAGACCTGCTGGCTGTCTCTTGGTCTGGGGATATGTTTTATTATACCTTCCAACTTGCAAGCAAATTTTAAAGTTAACTTAACCCATTACGAGACCCTTTTATCTAATGGTTGAGCCTACTACTTTATGTACACTCTCTTCATTCTTACGAAGAGTTTTGCCAGCATAAAACAATAATTTAGCTAATTGAAAATTTTCCATACAAAATACATTCTGACATATAACTAGAGCTCTTGAATTAGCACAATTTTTACATCTGAAGTTTCTCCTGTCTTCAGAAAACCTCAGCTTCCAGGTGACCAGACAGAAGAACCATTCAGCAATAAAATGAACCTGAAATAATTTTCCATTTTCAGCTGCAAAGCCTTCTAGCCAAGGACTCAGACAGCACACTGCTTGTGGCAAGAAGGAAGAGATACGATGATCCTACCCCTCAGATTCATGCTAGTGAAGGAACCTGGTGTCCAGCAAAAAGCTCAGGTATAAAACACTTCAATCCCACATGATGTAATGCATCACTTAATTTTACACCTCTATTTCTCAGTCTAAAATTTTCAGCTGTTTAGATTGCCATTAAATGCTGAAACGTCCTCTGGGGAATAATCAATAAAAGGAAACATAATTAGCTGTTGCTCCTGCATCTACCTAGAACAACAGCTTAAATGTTAGATATGCATGTCTGAACACTGGTCACTACCTACCTGCTAGCTTAAAAGTTAGATATGCATGTCTGAACACTGGTCACTCATCTTTAATAAATATATATATTTAGGGACAGATTTTTTACACCTGTTTGATGTCCTTTTTGATCTCTGAGCTTGAAATTAGTTGAAATAGTTAAATAACAAATTTATGTGGATTTTTAAAAATTTTATGCAAACATTCCTTTAACAGGACAACATTCATTCTGTCTTCTCATATTATCACCCTTACTGGAGTCATATAATAAGCTTAGTAGTATTGCCAGATTCTATTAACTAGTTTCATTTATTTTTCTTTCTTAGACTGGATGTAAAGCTGAATCTCTTCTACAAGAAGTGAGAAAAATGATATTTTCTATATTTAGTTTAAAAGTTAACAATGACTGAAGGTCAAGATATTTGCTTCGACATTCACAAATGGGTGGAACTGCCGACACTCTAGTAAAACTGCTAATTGGGGAAAAATTTAGGTGGGAATCACACTTGCACTTTGGTCACAGGGAAATCTGGCAGGCTCAGGGAACCTTGCACCAAGTGCAGAATGAAACAGCACCTCATGAGTCATGCAGTGAAATCACTTCTAACTGGGAGCAGCAGCACACATCTGGCAGCGATGCATGGGAGATGGTGGGATACCTTCTCTTCCTCTCTCCTCTAAGCCTACCAGAAATCCCATAACTCAGTTCTGATTCCCAGGACTGTTAGTAATACCAGTATTATACAGGCAAGGAGAGTGTGTCTTGAAATTTCAGTTCAACATCTTTTCCAGAGGTGGTGATTGGCCAAGCCCATTCTGCAGAGTTGTGGGAACATCACGCAGGAACTTTCATGGCTCCCAAAACACAACAGCTTCCAGCACCTTCTCCTCACAGGCATTCACCTGACATTTTCCTCAGCTTTTCAGGGAAGAAGGCTTCTATTCCTTGGCACCACAAAAGGTGGAAAATGGCTTGTTTCATGACTCTGTCAGAGTCTGTTAACATGCCTTAATAAAGTCAAAGGTATAATTTAATAGTGATCATACACAACATCATTAAAAGATATCAGAGCTCCTTTTGTTCACTTCATTTTCTGCAGCCTCTTTATCTACTTGAGTTTGTAGCTTAGAAACTCATCAGTATTTCTTAAAAATCTTAAAAATCATCTTAAAAAATGTCATGCATCAAAGGCCACCATTTCCATAAATGTTAAAATATCTCATCCTGGTAGCACAATGCGAATACTAAAATAGTTTACAAACTCATTACTGATTTGTTTTTTACACATTACTCATTTGGTTTTTATGCCTATGCAATCTACTTGAAAGTACATCAATCTTTGAAACCTTCATGGTTATTTGTCAGCTTCTCTTTTTCCCTCAGCTTTCTAAAATAAAAGGCAAATATACCATTTATTGCACTGCTGCAGAAGCAAACGAGTGCAGAATTCTGCTTCATTATACAATAGAATTTGTGGTAGTTTGGTGAGTCCTGGTGTATCTCCAGGCACACAAAACACTGATACTTAGTTAAATGGAAATCATGAGTGTATAACAGGTACACAGACTACTTTTCTAATGTCACAGGAGATAGTCCAGTCACACAATACCAAAACAGAGCCTGTTGGAAAGCTTTCAATTCAGTGTTAGGGATTTGTTTGGTTTGGGTTTTTTTCTAAAAAAAAAAAAAAAAAGCAAAACCAAATTCCTTTAAACCAAAACTATTTGTGTGAGTTTTCACTAGATTTGTTTTAGGAAAAGTTTCTCAGGGTGATGGTCATTTTTTTTGTCAAAATATAAGAGTGGGGTTGACAGAGAGTGGGGAGAGACAAACAAATAACTGGGAACAACTGTGGAAACTCTGTCCCAAGTTGCCCTTTTGGTTAGGTCACCTACCAGAGTGTGGGAAAACTTGAGTTCATATTTCTGTTCTATCTGCTTCAGAATAAGTTCTTGGACTAAGAAACTCCTGAGAGTTTCTTAACTCTCAGGTAAGTGTTAAGTCCATTAGGTGAACTGTGCCACAGGAGGACTCTCTGGACTGCTAATAGCTAATTTTTTCTTTGTACAAAATCAGTTTTCATTGGAATATAGGATTTAAGCTGAGACCTCTACATCAGTGTCTTTTCTAGTAACTTGTCTCTATCCTGGAGAAGGATTCTGTAACAAACAAAAATTTCAAGGACTTGATTTCATGTTCATGGATGTTCCAGATTCATGTCACAGAATGCCAAAAGGGATGTGTTGCAAATATTTTAAGGGAATAATAGAATCACCAACCACGTAGTTTTACTTCAGGAATGTAAGATCTAATGGATAGATGCAAGATAATTCAAGGAAGAGTTTAACTTGGTTGTAGAAGACTTTTGAACACAACCCTTTGCTATTTGCTGCCTGGTTGCAATCAGTATCAATTTTGGTTTACCTTTATGGTATGTAAAATGTTGCTGAAATATGGCATGTAAGAGGAGTTCAGTCCAACTTGCTCTTTGATAACTACTCAGCCAGTAGAACCAACCTAGAGAGTGTCTACTTCTCACCCAAATTATGCCCCACTTCCACACAAGGGCTCACTGCTTGGGCACACATTCCTTCTCTCACTCTGTATTTCTGTCCCCTTTTGCTCTACAAATTACAGAAATAAATGTTCCTTGTTGATCTCTTTGTAAGGATCTTAGAACTACGGATGGGCAAGCTTATCAAAGGGCTCAGAATAAAGTTTAGAACCAGCCAGTGGCCAAAACAAATAATAATTTTGCTCATCTCAGAGGTACTGAGGAAATATTTTGGTAGCTGTATCCTCTAATTGTGATGTAATTCTCTTGCCACAAAAAATAACTTATTAGCATAAAGAAACTCACTTAACACAGCAAGTACCATGCTTGAAAGAAACAACTGACTTAACTATCATTTTCATGTCTTTGTCCAGAACAGTGATGTCTAACCCCACAAATGATAAAAAAAAAAAAATCAAGCTGGCTTTGATGAGGAAGAAATGGACTCTTATGTATCTGTGTACAGAGTCACGGGCAATTTTTTGCTAGAGATACTTCACTTTGAAACAGATCTCATAATTAGCTTATTCAGGCAAGGAAACCTCTTTCTCTTATTCTAACAAGCGCAACAATAGTGACTGATTCCTTTTTTTTTTTTTTCCTGTGTTGCTGTGCTATCACCATTTTGGGATAATTTCTTTTTGATTTGTCCTGTTTTTAAATTGAACATGTTACATCAGAAGGAAAGAACTGGAAAGAATTTCAAAACATGGTAATATTTGAACCCCAATTATACTCATTAAAAGGAAATTTTACTGTATGTAAAAAATTCATGAATAGTCATATGTGTGTACATATACATATATTGCAGCATTCTAGAAATTGATCATTATAGGAGGAAGAAATGCTAGAAAATTTCTTTTTCTAGAAATGCTAGAAAATTTCTTTCTTCTCACTCAACACAACATCCTTTTTGAAGGAAAGAAAAGGGGAAAAACCTCTGAAATGTGTTTTCTACCAAATACAATCATGACAGGTGTCTAGAAATAGACGTGACAGCTCGTTCAGTGTAGCAACATGAAGGCAAGGGCCCCCAAGCAACAAGTGCAATTGATTAGAAAATGAGAACAACATTGCAAGTACCCTGCACAGGAGATGAAAAGGCAGAGGAGTTCAATGCACGTTCACAGACTTTGTACAAGAATATACATGTAACTCACAAACAGGTTGTACCACACCACAAGGAGCAGCAAGTGCTGACTGCAAAGTATATCATCCTGTCGGATACCTGAAGACAATGGGACCTCACTAAGGGACAGGCCACGTCTTGCACATGTCCCCCAATTTCATGCTGGTTTTGTTGGCTTTTTTTCACTAGGTCCTTCCAGAGCACCCGTCAGGGATGGGGGTAGTGTCGTAGTCTTAGTGATAATCAGGGTCTAATATCAGACTTAGGCTATATTTTGCTCACCCTTCCTTATCTAGATTCTCTGAGCAATATAAGCATAAATCTTGTTTCTGTTAGACCATGCTGAACTTTTAATCTCTCATCCAGTTGTAGGACTTGGGACACAGCATAAGCTGATGGTGCCAAACTCGTTTCAGTCTGGGAAGATTTAGTGAACAGTTTTTATCTCCTATTTTGTCCCATTTTTATACAGCACCACTTTATTAGGAATTTTGGAGTACAAAAGCTTTAAGGGAAGGCTGTCCTCCTACATTAGTCATGGCAACACTTCTCAACAGCATGAGCAACCTGCCAAGCCCATTACACAGCCTGTGAGAGCAAAGCAGAGACGGGACAGCTCGCTCAGAGTGCCAAAGGGAAGGGCAGCTCTAGGATCAGCAGCAGGGGTGGCCTGGTAGTGCTTTCACAAGCATTTCTCTGCCCACTACTGCTCCAGTCAGGTCAAGTATGCTAATGGACATCAGGGACATCTGCATGGCTGGTCTCAGATGCATCCACTGCTTTGCCTCTGCCTTGCCTGCAGCTGACTTCTTCAGGACCTACTTGTGGTTCAAGTCAGCTATGGCCTCACATGCCCATAAACTACTGTTCATTCCCTGCACAAAGGAGCTGCAGCCCTTTTCTGGTAGAGGGGTTGATACCACTGAACATAATTGTATGCAAAATCAGAGCACCTGCACAGCCAGCCTTAAGTTTAAGGATATAAAACATCATTTTGGAAGGTATCCTGTATGACAAAACCCATACAGCATTTCTAAATTCCCACAGGTGGTTAAACCCCTTGATTTCTACCCTAGTGAGTAGCTTCTATCAGTTTTTAATAGTTTATGTTAAGAATAGAGATTATAAGCACATCAAAACAAAGAAAAATCTTCACAACAGTTACCACTGATCAAAAAAATTCTGGGTATTTTTTTAAGAAACTGCCTTTTAACAGAAGAATCTGTAAGATTTGTAAAAAACTGTATGGTGTTTGTTAAGGTTTTTTCACAAAGGAGAATAATACCCAAAAAGTTTATAGGAAGGTATTTTAGATGTACATGTTTATTAAGAATTATGGGAGAAAGTAATATTTTGATCAGAACAGATCAAAACAACACCTTTTCTTCTCTTTTCTTCTCTTTTCTTCTCTTTTCTTCTCTTTTCTTCTCTTTTCTTCTCTTTTCTTTTTTAAGGCTACAGAAAAACCATACATTTCTAATTAAACTGTCTGGTGAAATAAGATTCTATATGGGTCTGGAAGTGGAAATGGAAACACTAATTGTTAGACTTGAATGCAGTGCTGCCTGGAAAGTGATATAATGACCATGTAATCACTTTCTACATCTTCTATTTTGCTTTACATTAACTAAGAACTCAGCTACACCTCTGATTTATTTTTATTGGCTTGTTTCAAAAGCATTTTCAGATTTTTAAACTGCAGACGCATAGGTAGGTGCAGGTCCAGATATCCCTACTGTGTTAAGTGATGCCTTCAGCCAGCTGAAAACTCTTTTTGATCTCTCTGATAATACCAGGAAAGCACTGATCTGAAAAGGCAGATTACCACTAAGGATTAGGCAGTACAATAGCATGCTGAGAATGCAAGAGGATGATGTGGTTTAGCAAACAAGCTTGGAACATATTTAAACTCCCCATCGAACCCCAGTCCAAGCAATGTGGAAATCAGAAGAAAAATGAAAGAGTAAACTGAAAATTTTGAAAAATTATTTTATGAGAGAGAGTGAAATTGTCCAGTTAGTGGGTTCTAACTAAAATCATGACAGAGCTAACTGAGAGAGCACATTCTACACAGAAATCTTTACATAGGCTGAATGGACACAGAGACTCAGCTACACTCTAATTTTCTTGAGACAATCCTTTAAGGCATGTGGCTGGAGCAGGTCACTCTGCTGTTGCTGCTGTCCTCAGGCAGTATAACACAGTGAAGACAGGATTTTACAAAGCCCTTTTTTTTCCAAGACGAGATTTTTTTTTCAGGTCTAGCCACAGTAAATAGAGTGGTTATTTGGTATGTGAGATAAGTATTGGCCAATGTCATTTGAACACACTAGTTTTCTTTCAGCATTTTGTCACTTGACCAGTTAAATGAGAAGGTTAAAACGCTGTTACACAACATGCATCCACCCTACTGTGTGTCAGAAATGTGAGGAATGTTTGCAAGAAAGAGCAGCTGGTGTGCAATTCCTGTCACCAAACCCCAGAGTCAAAATGGCTAACATTTCCTGGATCTGGTTAGCTCACCTACAGATAAACAGCTTGCAGTAAGTGTGTGCAATGAGGAGCAGAGTCATTAAAACTGAAGCAGGTCTTGGGCAAGATCCAGTTTGCATGTTACATATTCATAAAAAGCTGTGTTAGAATGGCTTCCAACAGTGCAAACGTCAATGGAGCCTGCTGGAGCAAGCCTTAGGTATGCCATCTATGTGTCTGATTGCCTAGAGTTCAGAGGAACTTGCTGAATGTATTACCAAAGGGAATGAAAAAGCTTGCATAGGGGTAGCTGGCCAGGTCTAATTTCTGGATGCTTAAAAGTACATGTTGGTGTCAAAGGGTTTCACGCCTTTAGTTTTTTTAGCTCATTTGTTGTTTGTATAATCCTTGAGAATCTCAAACAGAAATACTTCATTTTGTTGTTCTTTCAAAGAACACATATTAATTTATGTTATAACAAAAATGTTCATTAAGCCTTGCCTAATAGCACTGATTATTTGTTTATTTTCACTCTGTGCAGCCTATTTAATTGTGTGTACACATACCTATAATTACCACTTTGAAATGCAAATACACAGTTACTAAGGTTAACCTTTCTCATTTTTCAAGCAGCTAACACCCCTTTTTTATAAATGTTAACCATATCCTAAGCTCCATGGAAAACAGTACATTTTAAGCTCTCCTCATGTTGCAAAGGCTGTCTCCTGAACCAAATTACCCTCTCTGCCACTGTCACAGCTTCCTTTAGTTTATTACCAGCCCCTGATGAAGGCAATGAGATCCCTTAGCTGAAGTACCTGCCAGGTCACAGCTGACCTAATTCTGGGACTCCCCTAAGTGATGGGAACAAAACTGGATATATTTTCTGTCTTTAGCAGTGTCTCATCAAGCCTCCAACTCCACTTGTGCCTTGCTCTTGGAAAGACCTGGGCTGGTACAGAACCATTTGTTACTCTTGATTATGCATCAGGTAGTTTATTGCTGTCAAGTTGAACCAACAGGTCATGCTCATGCTTCTCTCTGGAATGAGATTTTCTTCTCAAAGGGAGGATTTGGGAATTTGACTGAGCATCATAATGAGCAGAAGCTATCATAAAACAATGAGTTATCACATAACTTACTTCCTAACTGTCAAACCCACAAACTGCTTTCAAAACGACAATACCAACCCATCTTCCACACCTTTCCCCCCAAGCCCCAACCCTTCTGCAATTACAGACATCAGTGGTTACCCATGGAATATTCTCTTTCAGCAATATTTATGTGAATAAATATTTGCTTGTCCCCCTGTTCACAGAAAGTGCATTAAAGAGGCATGTCAGTTAGTGTGGGCTGTCTTTGAACACATATTATAAATACTGTTTTGCAGGATTTGCCCAGCAGTAGATGAGAACAAGTAATGAGGAAACTAGGAACATGGGTAATGAGGCCAGAAGGTGTGGAAGCTTTCCAGGAACTGGGGGAGCTGGGTGAAGAAAAACTTGCCTTACCAATTTATAGCCACAAACCTTTCTCAGGCTTTATTTTACTCCTTAATGGTCACTCTCAAGAAACAGCATTTAGCAGAGTGAACACAGGCACATAAACTTCCATATAACTCTTGTCATTCCATAAACAGGGTATGTAAGAGTGGGAAATTATTAGGGATTGATCTATCTTATTTATCTAAATGGGGGGGAGAACTGTGTCTTTGGAATCAGGTTGAATACTTGTAACTGTAATCTTCTCACAGAGCTTCTTTCCCTAAATGCTTTTCGACCAGTTTTTTAGTTGTATAAAACATATAAAGATAAATAATGGGTTGAATTGTAAAAGGGTTTTCCCTCTCTCTTAGTGGGCAGCAGGGTTAAACTACCCAAATAATAAATTCAATCAGTGAATGAACAGATGATATCCCAGTTCAGCTTCAAGACCTATCAAATGGTACTTTAGTAGAAATACCAGCAAAGCAGCACACAAATAACATACATATCTTGTAGATTACATAATTTATTTGGAAATGTTTTCATACAGTTAAATAAACTTCAGAAAACTACAGTGGAGCCTTCATATAAATTAGCTGTAGTGCCTAAAATCCCATGAGCTATGAAATGTTAAAAAAAAAAGGGAAAAAAATTAAATACATAGTGTTGCTGAGCAACATAGCTCCCTCTTAAACAACTTTCCCTTGTATGAAGTGCTTCAGAAAGGGACTACTGTGGAGTCTGTGTAAGTACTTGCCCTATGGGCAGTGCGATTTTGTTACAATCCTTCAAAAAACAGCTACACAGACTGTTACTGAATTCAATTATAAGGAGTCTCAAGGGTTATTCCATTACCTCTGTCTTTAGTTCACGGTCTCAAATCAAAACTTAAGCTATTCTCTTTTGATTTCATTCATTAAAAAATAATAATTTATATAAACTTTCAACATGGAAATGGCTCAAAAGCTCTTTTGCAGTCTCAACTGAAAAGCGTAGGGAAGTATCTAACTTTACAAGATTTTACTAATGGCAGGACAGATTTCCCACAGCTCTACCTGGATTTGAGCTGGCTGCTCAAGGTCTGGGAAAGGGCAGAGCACAAGGTCAGTTCCTGATGGGCCCTGCTCTGGAGTGGGTCTGGGTTGATGCCAGATGGCTGGCCTTGAGTTGCTGAGCGAGCATCGGCCCCAGGAGGACCAGCCCTTCCCCTGCCTTGCATGATCCCTCCTGGTTAGCTCAGAACATCAAACTGTCCCTGACTAGTAAAAAAGAAACCAAACAAGTTGCTTCTCACAAATCAGAAATCTCACTTGCTATTCTCACTGTCACCAGGGTGCTCAGGAAGGTCGCATCGCATTGCTCGGTGCTGACTTCAGCTCCCATACATCTGCATTTCCTGTGCATATATCCATATGCATCTGCAATGTTTGTAATGGCAAGGAAAGGGTTAACCCAGGGAGCAGGTGGAAAGCAGCCCAGCTGCAAAAAAGATTAAAAAGTGGGTAGGAGAACCCAGTCTGAAAAGTAATAAGGCCAGCAAGCAGACCAGGAAAGGAGGGTATGAGCCTGGGGGAAACTGCCAGGGCCACCCTGGGGTGGGGGAGCCAGTGGGCTGCTGTATTGAGGTAAGGCAGGTGTCTCCTGGTAGCAGCAGATGTGGCTTTGATCTGTGGGCATACCTGGGTGGGGAGAGGTTTCCACAGGGTGGGAACACACTCTGGGGAGCTGACCTGTTTGCAAGGTTTGGTTCAGCTAGGTTTCAGCTCTCTTAAGTTTCTCCAGGAGCTCATACAAGGGATAGTTTACCTGGTCAGAGCAAGGCTGTTATTTACAGACTGGTTTTTAAAGATCTTTAGGCCTCTCCTGCCCATAAAAGTGGGAACTGAGTACTTAGCTACCTCTTTAAAAATTGGGTCTTGCTAAAACTCCTCCCTTGGACTAGATCAGACCCAAGCTTTCTCCTGAGGTTTGAAATGTTATAAATGAACCTTCTATATTGTTGCCTTATGCTTTCAACTTCAGGCACCTCATCCAGACAGAAAAGTAATGAAAGACCTGAAGAAAGTCGAGGGTTGGAAAGGAACAAAGCAGTCCTGTGGCTCTGGGTCCTGTTCCCAAAACTATCGCTCACTCACTGTGTGGCCTTGAGGAAGCCACTAACAGGCTAATCCAGCTCCCAGTAAAGTCACTGGGAATTTTCCCATAAGCTCCAGTGAGTGCTAGACCAGGCCCTTAGACTCCTAACAGTCCCCTCATTACCCCCCTGCAAAGCAGGGACAATAATATCCTGGTCTCACGGGATTGTAAGGGGACTAATTTACTAATGTTCATAAAGCTTTTTCAGATCTACAGATGGAAGGCATTATGTCAGCACAAATTTTTTTTAATTATCTTTCTCATGGTATTTCCAATTGTTTCACTAAAGCCAAGGAGTTCCAAAAATCTTGTGAGAAAGTTTCTTCTCTAAAAATTGGACCCTGTTTCTGGGGGATGGAAACAGATATATTCAGATGTCATTGGAATGCAGGAATATTTATTGAAATAGGGCTCTGAATCCTTGAGGGTTTTACATGAATCCTGAAGGCAGGGGAGTGTGCAATACTCTAGGAAGGACAGTCCCTGAATTTTATGGGAAAAAAAATCCTAGAGCTTTAGTCTAGCAAGCAACAAGCTAAGACCAAAACGTTCAAATTTGACTCTCAAGGCTTGCTGCTGGCAGGAATTCATTAAGCTCTGCTCCCTGCTTTGTCAGAGCATTTTCTGAGGAAGGACAGTCTCTGGTTCAGGTTCTTTGTCCAGAGAAGGAAATGAGGAGTTCTTTCCTCCCACCACATCCCTATTGCCTGCTATGAGTTAATCAGGCATCAGGGCCAGGCACAGAAAAGCAATGAGATCAGGCCAGTAGGCAGCAGATAGGGAATTTCACTGGAGAAAGGTCTGCATGGGTGAGTAATAATGTATCATTTGGGAAAAGGAAGAAGCACACTGCAAATATCACACACATATTCACTCACATGTATACATGTATCTGTGTGTATATATATATATATATATATATATATATATATATATTTGTATGTATATCCCATAACACTCCCTACAACTATTCCACTTCATGTCCCTGACCTGACTTTTGCATCTGTATGCTACATGTATGTGAATTTAGACATCCTCTCTGCTAAAGGTCNGTCTCACTCCTTACCCGCATATAACCTCACCCTTACAGGTAGAGAGCTTGCTGTGTTGCTCTGGGAAAGCAGGTAAATGTTAATGTTCTGATGGATCCACCTCTTTCATTTCAGGCACTATGTCAAGACTGGTCAAAGAAAGGAAATTAACCTTCTCCCTCCNCAGAGCCACAGCCAAGGCCTTCGGCAAGCCAGCTGATAGCAATCAGTATTTTGAGAAGTGATAGCTCATCTGTAGATTCAGCATTCTTTTGCAGCAGAAGGTATTATGCAAACTAGCCCCATTAGAAAAGCAAACATCAAAGCAAAACATGTTTTCGAAGAGACAAATGCATAAACCATGTGGTACCTGACACTGAAACAGAAATAGGATAATTACTCTTTCTCTCAATGGAAAGCATAGCTGCAGAGGATAAAAAAGGTGCCTCATACACTGTGCCCTCTAGTTTCCTGTACTGTGCATGAAAGGGAGAGCAGTCAGCAGGAACATGCACCAGGGGAGAGCCTTAAAGGGTTGATACCATCCTCCTCATTGAAGGACAGAACACGAGCCAGACTGCAGCTGATTGTAGAACAGCACAGCTAGCCCTGCTCTCGGCACCAGCTGGAATGCAAGGTGCCACTCCAGCCTAAGGGGAAAGAGGAAAAAAAAAGAGTGCAGCTAAGGTTACACAATTACCTGTCTTGACAGTGTGCAACTTATAAAAAACTATGCATACCGCCCTGACCATAAGTAGCCACAAAGTATGCTTCATCGGTCCTCTGACTGAAGTCTAAACAGAGGAAGCTCTCCGTAGGCAGATTTTTGCCTAGCAGTGGATGCTGTTGCTCAGTCACTGCTACAACAAGGGAAAGAAAACCCTTCACAAGCAGAATGGAAGATGGGAGGTGTGAAATGAGGCTTGGATGAGGCCTGTCACTGTGCTGGTAAAATAACACAGCCAGGTACCACTAATTCATCTAAGTGAAGATCCAAGTAAATCAGAGACTATCAGGACTTCTGCAAAAGTTGAACAAACTTTCTTTAGGGAGGAAATGTTTGCCAAAGTTCCCAGGACAAGTTAGAAGTACATACACGTGCTCTCTCTTTCCTTCACCTCAGCCCCCCTCTTTTTCTCCTTCAGAGCCCATTTCTCCAGCACGGAGATCAACTATCAGGCCAGGAGAAAGAGAGAGTGTGAGATGGCCGACCTTGTCCTCCAGTGCCGAGGGCCTGTGGGTTTGGGCCAGGAACAGGAATTCCCTGTACAGACACTGAGTCTGCTAGAGGAGACAGGAGAGCCTGCTCCACAGAAGAGCACTTTGTTCACTGCCACCAAGGAAAACTTACACAACAGACACACACACAACCATGGAAATATGAATATTTTAAAAGTGTGTTTTTTCCTAGAATACACAGTGCTCTTATTTCCTTAGGGGGGCAGTAAAAATTGGGCAAGAGCACATTGCCAAATGCATAAGAGTTAATGAGGATATTAGTCCTGCATGCTGTAGTTACAGAGAGCTGGGCACCAGAGCAAGGTCTGAATAGATTAACAATTCAGAATGAGTTACTGATAAATGAAATGTCCACCAATCACATTTAGCAGAGATGGTTAGGGTTTTTTCAGTCTTCTCTGCTCCTTTAGTATCTTTTCTGTCAATTCATCATTTCTTGGAAACTGCAAAGAGTTAAAATCCTTTTCCTTTTGTGCCTCCAAAGTATATGTGTATCAGTGTTGGTGTGTGTACACAATTTATTATGCTCAAAATCTGAGGTGGATATTGATACCAGAAAGTGCTCTTGTGCAGCTGCTTTGTGCTGCATCACTAGCACAGGGTAGCCCTTAAAATGACCAAAGCAGGGCCATGTGAATATGGAGGAGACAGAGAGTTAAGACTAGTCTTTGTGTCAGGAAGCCTAGTCTAATGCTTCCTGAGGTATCTTATTAAACTGTTTGTAAAGGAAATCCTCTTCCAGCCATCTAAAACATAGATGCCACAACAGACAGCCAGGCTTTCTATAGATTTAACCAAATGGTGATTCACCTTATCTTCATTTATTCCGTTTGTCTTCAGAGTTACTCCACATATTTCTTTCTTTGTCCTGCCTAAACAGTGAGCCCAGATGGATGGTTTAGACTTGATAGCTAACTTGTAGATGGCTAATGTTAACTCATCTCCCTCTTCCTAGTTCATATTTCCCTATCTCACTGGGGTCATATGAGAAAACATTAATTAAAGATTATGAGTTGCTGTCTTTCTAATCAGAAGACACATAAATAAAGCTTAGTGGTGTATTTGTAACTGTGTGCATCCTGTTCTTTTCTATGCAGTCAAGGCTGCAACTCTAACCAGCAGCATCACACAACCCAGCCTATGTGGACATAGGTCTGGATGTGGAACCATGCAAATGCCCCAAGGCCCATGTGCTGGAGGAGCCCAGCAGTCAAGGCTGTGGGAATGGAAGATTTGATGGGGACACCAGGCAGGTAGGTATTCCTGTTTCACCCCTAACACCAGGTCTCTGCCAAATACACTGTGCCACTGTTTACTCGTGGTCTTCTAACTTAAACTGGGGAACTGGCCTAGAAAATAGTCACCACAGGAAACAGAGTCAGCTTTATACCACCTCCAACACCGAGGCACCTCCAACACCGATCTTTTGGGTGAGAACCTCAGCTGTGGTCCGTAGGATACATGGATACATTACTCAGGGCTTACCAGTAAAACTTCATTTTTGAGAACTGCTGCAACACTGTGGTGTATATATATGCACAAACAGAGAGACTCTGTATATTGATCATGGTTTCATCTGTCCTGATTTAGCTCCATCAATAAGAGATTTACTCAAAAATTAAAGAAACTCATCTAAAATCCTGTACAGTACATTTTAAAAGTCTGTGACTAGATGATAATCAAAGAAAATATATGCTGATAGGAGACAGAAACCCTAGAATCCTATGAAGAATGTTGCATTGGAGAAGCACTTTGTTTATGTTACAGGTATCTTGCCATTCTTCTTGTGCCACAGTTGACTGGGAACTTTATGTGTATCTCCACCAATAATATAAATAACTACACAGCTTAGTGTTGTATCCCCCACACAAGAAAATTTAACTTTGTAAATACCAGATCTCTTATCTCCAAAGAAATATTACTATGATATTCTTGAACTGATTTGACTCTTACCCACTACCTCTCCCGATTACTATCCTTGTCTCAAATTCCTCATGCACCACTACTGTGGTGGGTTGGCCCTGGCTGCCACCAAAGCTGCTCTATCACTCACCTCCTCAGCTGGACAGGGAAAAGGAAATATAATGAAAGGCTTGTGGTACAAGACAAGGATAGGGAGAGATCGCACAGAAATTACCATCATGGACAAAACAGACTCAACTTGAGGAAATTCTTTGCATTTGTTAAAATCAAATCAAATCAAAGCAGGATAATGACAAATAAAACCAAATCTTAAAAATACCTTCCAACAACTCCTCCTTTATCTCCAGGATTAATTTTCCTTCCAATTTTTCTCTACCTCCTGCCCACAGCAAAGGAGGGGGATGGGGAATGCAGTCAATTCATCACACATTGCCTCTGCTTATTTTTCTTCCTCAGGGGGAGGACTTGTACTCTTCCCATGTTCCAGAATAGGTCCCTTCCATAGGGTGCAGTCCTTCAGGAGCAGACTGCTTCAGCATGGATCCCCCATGGTGTCACAAGTCCTGCCAGCAAACCTGCCCTAGTGTGGGCTCTTCACAGGGCCACAGGTTCTGCCAGGAACCTGCTCTTTCACAGGCTTCCCACAAGGTCACAGCCTCCTTTGGGCATCCTCCTTCTCCAGTGTGGGTTCCTTCATGAGCTGCAGGTGGATATTTGCTCCATTGTGGAGCTCCATGTGCTGCAGAGGGAGAGTCTTCCTCACCATGGTCTTCACCATGGGCTGCAGGGGAATCTCTGCTTTGTAATCTGAAGTATCTCTTCCTCCTCCTTCTTCCCCCCAGCCTTATATCCTGGGCATGAAGTCATATGGTCTGGAACACCCCTTTGGTCAGCTGGCACCACCTGCCCCATCTGTGTCTCCTTCCAACCTCCCATGCACCCCAGCCTCCCCACCAGCATGGCACTACAAAAAGCAGAAAAGGCCTTGGCTCTGTGCAAGGCCTGCTCAACAATAACAAAAACATCTCTCCATCAACTCTGTGTTCAGCACAAATCCAAAATGTATCCCCATACCAGCCACTCTACCCCAGCCAAAACCAGCACAACAGGGCACTGTAATATGTGGTTGATCAGGGAATGCAAAGAGCCCATTAGCTGTAGATGGGGGTGAGGGAGGGCCTGCTTTCAGTAGTTATCCTGATGGATCCATTAGCCATGAGGTCCTCCAGAGGCAAGGGAGTCACTGAAGTGGGAGAGGAGAACTGAAGAAATTTTCCAGTCATCTGGAAAAAAGCTGCAGAAGTTTCCAGTGTGTAGGAAACTGAGGAAAATGCATTAGATATCATACAAAGGAGGGGGAAGTCAGTGCACTTCTGAAAGGCAGTGGAAGAGTGAATGCCTGGGGTCAGGAAAGCCAAGTCAAAGACTTGAGGAAACAGATTGTGTGGTTCAAAGTGTTTTTGAACCTAACAAATATTAATTTTGGTTCAAGGAAAATACTTATTTTCCAAGTTAGTTCCTATTTTAATTGGATCAATTCACATGTTTATAACTACAATAATCTTAAGGTATGTGATTTGTAAATATCAAATAAGATGAAATCTAGCATGCTGCATACTTTTTTCATTTTTATAATATAAGCCAAGTTTATTGGCTTTTGCATGTAGTCCGCAATTCAGATGTATACATAAAATTGTCTTTCTTTTGTAGATTAGTATCATTACAAATTATTACAGATGTTTCATCCTAACATAATTTAGACTGCAATGGTCAAGATATTATTGTAATATCCACACACTGAACAGTGAAAGGAGTACACATAAGTTTTTATCAAAATTAGACAAGTTCCAGAGGCCTGTGAAACCCTTCGCCAAGAGGTAAGTTGGCATGATTGTAAAATATATTTTAGAGTCTGGGGGAATATTCAACATGTGTAAAAAGTTATGCTTTCATTTCTGCTAATGCCAAAGCTCAAAATGTGTTTCAAATTCCACAAGTATACCAGGTACTTGAAGGTGACAGCCTACTGTTTTGGTTTACCTTTTTAGATGCCTTTTGCATTTGCCAATAATGCAAATATTTGGATCACAAATAGAAAAACACAAACAGAGAAGTGGAAAAAACATCACTTGCCATTTTAGAGATCTGGTTGAAGTACATTACGAGTGCTACGAGTGCTGGAAGAATATCATGAAGTGTTAATCATGCATGAATTCATAACCATTCAGAGTAGCATTCCTGGTGGCAAACTGTTGCTAAATAGCATTTTCCTGAGCATCACCAGCATATGTAATTAATGTTGTTTGCTAGGCATCATTCCTCCACTTTGGGCAGTGACCAGAAGACCCTAATGTGCAGTTAGAGAAAATGCCCTTTCAGTCTTTTCCCCTTGGCACATACACAGAAAATTCAACTAGTGGCTGTGGAGGAACCTCAAGTCTGCCACATAGGTGGTCTGCTGCCTGCTGAAGAAGTCTGGATACCTTTATATTTGGGACGTAATTTTTCTGTCACACTATGCTTGCTGCTCAGAATTTTCAAACTCACACTTTAAATCAAGCCTGAGGTTTCTCCAACGCATAGTTTGAAAAAATCCTGAGGAAGTATTTTTAGCACTGCCACAGAAAGGGTCAGAGGATCCCCAAAGAGGTGAGGGTTATTCTGTGTATAGGTATGGCAGCTACCTGATTTCTAGGTGACTGTAGGTAACATATTTCCTGTATATTCTGACAGAAAGTCTCTGTTCCTCCAGTCTGAATTCTGCTTCAGTCATTGCAGAGCTAAATGCTGTGTCTCTGCCAAGAAAGTAGAACAGAAAAAAAAATATCCTCAAACAGTTAAGTGGGCCTGAATCTCATACCAGGATACTCAGGTTGCAGAGAACACGTGTGTGAGCTCATGTGTGTCTCTACAGACTGACAAGTATGCATGCACACAGGCAAGTATGCAAACTGCACACAAAAAATATGTGGCATCTCGGGTGCACAGAAACAAGCCTTTAAACTTCACCCAAAAAGCAGCAATCTGTGTTTGAAGAGTGTCTCAAACAAATAGAAAGAAAAAGTGGGGGGTATGGAAAAAAAAAAAAAAAGGGCCAACCAGCAAGAGAATCACAGCATACCTCAAACGTAGTCTGAAGAAGAAACAGTCATGCTGCTGGTCGGCAGAGAGACTAAATTAATTTTGATACAAAGAAATAAAGTCCTAACAATTCCATCCTGGAAAAACAGAATCCTTAGCTCAGCACCTCTGCCCTTGGATCTTGTGGAAGTGACTTCAGCAGATTCAGCTCACAAAACTTAGATGTCTGCATTGCCTATGATGATTGTTGGAAAATAGCAATATTTTAAGGAAGGCTGTTTATATTTTGTGAGAACTCAAAATATTTGTTGTACCAAAACTACTGATGATTCTCTAATTACCCATGAAACAGATTTTGTTTGCTTTGTTGACTTTGAACAAATGAACAGTAGAGGTTATCTCAATTCAATAAAACTGACTTGTTGCATTTGACTATGCCATTGTTTCTTAGGACAGTTATTGAACACTTTTTCAAGTTAAACTACTATATAAAGTAGAAGGTCAATTTTCTTCTATTTCCTCTGCTCTCTCCAATTGTTTTTGTCAGCTTTTAAAGGTGTTATCCATGTGAGAGTAGATCAGTTGTTCAAGATCTGCATTATGATGTAGGTACAGACCACATTTACATTATATGTTAAGCTTGAAACAAAGGAAAATTGTATCTAGTTGGACATGGAGTAATCCAGAGTAACAGAATTGTGTCAACGTTTCAACAAAGCCACACTCATATATAACACAGAAATTTAGAGATGCACACGGAGAGAAAGATTTCCATCACAGAAAATAAACACATATTAACCCCAAGGAAGATGAATTTACTATGAATAGTGCCATAAGTCTGATTTCAGTTGAACAGCTTAATCCTTATATTAAGGAGAAGGTGCCTAGCACTGAAATTCAGGTCTAAAAAAAGTCTGTATTCAAGGATCACAAAGAAAGGAAGATCCACCAAGGAGAAATACCCATATGGAAAGCTACTTTTCTCAAACTTGTCACCACAGCATCTAGAAATGGAATGTGAGAGAACACTCTCAGAAGCAGCTGAACAACAAAATGCTCAGGAATATATTTACTCTGGTTCCACCTTGTTGTTACAGATAAATTAGATCCATAGCAGATAGCCAAATGAAGTACAACAATCTGGTCATACTCAGAAAAGCTGAGGCTGCCTTCCTGTTTGTGGGCCTGTATTCCAGAATATGCTGGTGAAAAACATCTCTCTGCCCTTCTATTTTAGGTAGTCTCTTTACAAAACCAAGATGTGACATTGATGCAATTCAGACAATTCCACAAATTTCCCCAGGAGAAGCCATCTGATGGCCTGTGTTTTTAGGAATTTGCCTTCTTTAGTTCAGGATTGCTTCAGGTGACCCAAGAGAGTATAAAAGTAATGTACACTAAACAAAGGATGTTTGGTTTGAATTACTAAGATTTCTCTGAAATGGAGTTTTTTACTCTTCCATAAGAAGGTGCAAAATCCCATTTGAGTAGAACTAATCTCATAAATCGTAATATAATGTCCAGTGGAAATAAACAAATTACTTCAAGGACCAAATATTCAGATTTATTTCAAAGGGCAGGCCTGTAAAAATGAATCACAGCTAACGTACCTGACAATTTGAATTTGCATATATGTAGTTTGAGAAAATAATTAAAAAAACAAATATTCTGTGGAAAAAACCCACATTATTGCCTATACCAATTAAACACACACAATGGCACTTATTTTATTTTCCAGTTTACCAAATAGAAACATGGCATTTAGTTTATCAATTTTAGTATTAAAGGCTCTTGCTCATGATATTTAGAAGAGGAGGGAAGAATCAAGCATATATGAGCATGGATTTAGCTGTTTGTGTCAGATACTTGTGATTCTTTTTAGACATATTTTTCTTCTGACATAGTCAGAGGAAAACATAGTCACCATCCAGCTATATTACAGCATGAAAACCCTTGCAGATTGTTCAAGAGAAAAATATCTAACATAATACATCTTGATAATCTCATTCAGTTAAAGGCTCTGATTAAAAGAAATCATGACCACCAAATGCCATATTCAAGCTCCCATTCACTTTCTCCATCAAGTGGCACTATACTTACCACTAAGTGTAAGCATAACTGTTTTTCTGAATCTGAACCATGAAGAAAAAGGTTTTCTGTTATTAACAAATTGCTTTATTTGACAATATTAATAACTTAAAATTCCTCAACATATTTACAGTCTTGTTTTCTAAGTGTGAACTTCTTCAAGGTTCTCAGGTAACCACTAGTAAGCATGTATTACAAATGCCATGCTTTTGTCAGTCCAACCTGGATATATGCTGTTAAAGCACCCAGCTGCAGAGCCTTGGCTCTTAACTCAGGCACTAAAACTTGAGCTGTGCACTTTGGGTCCCTGACCTGATGTGTCAAATGAGAGGGCAGCTGACACATAAACTGGGACCATTCCCAGACTCAGGGAATGCTGCTGTGGTCCCACATATTTAGATACATTGCCCTGTAGTGTGTAACCCTCTAGTTAGTGTGTGTTACAAACCCTCAGTCTCAAGAGCCTGATCCACCACGGTTATGAGATTTTAAAAAAGCCAGCAAAAGGCTTTGGCTTCAGCTTTAGGGCAGCTTATGCTTTATAGCTCCATTCAAAGCCTTCCTGTCAGTCTAAAGGAGGCTGACACCTTGAGTGTTCTCCACTCCTGTCAATAGCTGTCAAAGTTAAGGGCACTTGAGGATTCCTAGCTGCAAATCAAAGTGATGCTTTAATAAAGAACCGTGTTGAAGCAGCATACATTTTCCTTCTGGGAGTAAAATTTGGGTTTCAGATCATCTTATTTTAAAAATTAGCTTAAATCAATGAAGAAAAAAAAAAAGGAACCTCTTTATTTATTTATTTGATGCAGGCTTGCATATTAAAGCAATGCTGAGTGAATAATTGCAAGCTGCAGAACTGTCCTCCCGTTGGTCTCACGCTACCAAGGTTCCTTTCTACCACATATGTAGGATAACTGGCATTCCATGTGCTATGTCAGGACTAACTCACTGACACTGTGTATTTTTTTACTACTATAATTTCCCTCAAAATCGTTTTGTGGGAAGAAATAGTGAAGAAAATCTGCAGGGTTGTATTTTCACTTGAAATTATAGAATGTCTTGGCTACCAGTACAGCACTACTTGGATTACACTATCATTGAGTTGCTGCTGGAGTCTTCAGCTTGCATAAAGGAACAGAGAAGCTGCATTACTTTCAGGAGTTTGAGCACATCCATGCTACACACAAGTATAAGAGTGGGACAAGAATTCAACCAAAAATATTATTTAAAATGTCCTTCTAAATGAGGGAAGTATAATTATTTTTGTTGCCAATATTTTGAGTTTTTAAGATAAAATAAAAACCTATTAAATTCCATTTAAAATTTTTTTAAAGAAGCAAAAGAAAGCAGAAAGACTGAAAAGAAATGAGAAAGACAAAGAAAAATGGCAGCAGGGGAAAAATAGCCAACTGGGATGGTTATTTCCTTTATGGAAAAACGGTGGTTTAGATTTCCCTTTGGAGCCATCTTTCTAAAACACAATTTTCAGGAACTATAAGGAGAACACAGACCCCAAAAAAGTGCTTTGAAAGTATTTCTGTTCCGTGTGAAATACTCATATTTGTGCTAATTAAAAGTTTGTCTCTGTTTTCGATACAGTGCTCAAAAAGAACTCCCAAAAAGAAGCAATATTGCTATAACTGGTTTTTTTTCACTGACACATCAGAGCTTTTTTCCCCACCAGCCATGCCCTGTATTGAGTTCATCAGTTCTCAAGAGCAGTGCTCTTCAGTGCATTATTTCCTTGCCTCAAAAAAAAAAAAAAAA
>VZRH01006092.1:337011-405382 GCA_013397555.1 Urocynchramus pylzowi
AAAAAAAAAAAAAAAAGCTAATATAATATAGTTAAAAATAGATCAGTTGCTATTTGGAAAATTAACAGGCTTCATTTAACAGATAAAAATTATCTGGTAACAATTGCACTTATTTGAATAAGTCAAAATGTAGCTCTTTGCTCAGTCCGAGTTAGAGGAGGATTGCATTTAATGTATTTGATGTGGACAATCTGTACAGCATGCATCTGTAGACGTAGAGTTTTAAATTTCTCAGACTAAGAAATATCACCTTTGCTTCTTCCCATATGGAAGCTCCTTCTCCTCCCAGTAGCTCGTGGGATCAGGCCAAGCCAAGCCAAACACACCTTGCTGGCTTTTACAGCCTCATCTGCGGTTTCATCACATATTTAGTGAGTCACAACCTCATATGTTATGAGCATATAACAAAGTGGATGCCACGGATCCACACACACAGAGTCTTCATTTCTTTCATTACCCTCATCTGCAGAGGCTTCAGTCCCAAAATACCCTCTGGGACTGTCAACACCGCTTCTCAGTAACAAGAGCCTGTGTCTAAAGAGCATCTCTGTTTGCAGCAATTAAATGCATTTCAGATATTCACATGTGCTGTGGTTACCCCATAATAAAAACATACTGGACTATGAAGAGATTTAACTTTTCTGAGCCACTGTTGTCTTGCCACCCATTTCACTTTACAAATAATAGCAGTCACACCACTTCATGGATGAGTGCATCCAAATTTAACAGGATTCCTTGGGGAACACTGAAAAGGCACATCTAGATTGAAGCTTCAGGGACACGGACCAAAGGCTGATAAATATTTTCCACAATGCTGGGTGCATCAGGGAAAAGAAGAAAAAACAACAGCAGCCTTTGTATCCTTGACCCTTTGCCTACTGTGCATTTTGGACAATCATATGCATGCAATCAGAGCCTAACGAGAGCCTACATGACTTGCCAAAGCTAAAGTTTGACCTCAATCAAAAAGTGATTTCTGCAGAGATGAAGGAGGATTAGGAAAAATGTATTTCAATTTCTCATCAGGCCAGTGCTAACCAAGCTGAGGAAGTTATCTTGCCCCTGTAGAATCAGTATTTTATTAAAGAAACCCTGTGCTGAAGTTCTGAACTACAAAAACAAGCACTTTGCCAAAAAAGCTTTCAGTGGCACGTTCACACCAGATTCTTTCTCACTAGATTAGGGGATACTGCAGCTGGTTACATCTGCACTGAACTGACTCTATAGTTGATTTTTGGCTGAATCCCTGGGGAGATTCTACGAACTTGATAACATTTTGGTAGTTGGGGTTTCTTTTAAGGAAAAAAAAAAAAGCCCAAGATATCTTCATATTTAACTGTCTGAATGCTTCACATGACTCAAAACGTCTCAAGGTTTCATCAGATCCAACTATTTCCCAGTGCATTCTCCACATATTATTTAAATATACTATTTCAGTTGGAAATATAACCCTGCCCTTGTACAAGCATCACTCTGCAGAAGATGCTAAACATTCATCTCATTACTATAACATTGTACATAACACACCTAATACAACTGCTACCAGCTTAATTAACAAGATTGCAAGGAGATAGTTGGAATGGAAGCAAACAGTGTTGCATTTTTCTTCAGATGCCTGCACCCACTGAAAACTCTTCAGCTTAAGAGCAGGAAATAACTTCTCAGGTGCACAGATTGCAGATCTTAACTCCTCCACTTCTCCCCACCAAAAAAGTCAGCCTGTGCTGCAAAAATGGGAACACGGTGTTTATGGCATGAACTCAGTTAACTTGTGGAGCACTAAGACAGAGTGTACATTCAGGGGTTGGGCACCATTAACGTTAATGAAAGGCTAGGATGTACATCCACAAGTTTTTACAGATGATGCATGAATGGATATGTATCATACTTCCTAAGGGCACTAAATCAGCAAAACGGCAAACCCAAAATTAAACAGCTCTTGCTTGAACACAACACATTGAACATCTTGTTTCTTTGAGCAAATGGAGTTGTATGAGGGAAATCAAAATTTAGGACACCACATATGTGGAATGAATACACAGATAAGCCAAAGAAAGAGCTGTGCTTGCCATCCTATGTAACAAAATACTGTGTTTAGCATTTGCAGCTTGCTAGGGTTTGGGCTTTTCTTTATTTCCTCCTTTTTTGGGGGGAGGTGGGAGGGTGGATATAAAAGCCCAGAGGAAAATAACCAAAACAAAAAGAAAAAAAATCATAAAAGCATTTCAAGAGGAAAATATGGCATTCAAATACAGCATGCTCAACAAAAGAAATACCATACAGTGTAGTCATATACCAGCATTAAGTGATTCAAGAGTGCCCCTCCTGACTGTTACTGTCATATTGTTCTAACAATGGGCTGGCATGAGGAAAGAGAAGAATATATTTCAGTCTTCTATTATTTTTTAGTGGGCCACGAGTCTGTCTTCAGCTACAATGCTGAAGTTCTTCCATGGTGTCTTGGTTTGTACAGACACCTGTAAATAATATTTCCGTTGAGGCAGATAAACTATTTTAGAAAAATAGAACAAGTAGTTTTCTTACATAATATTGTTCAAAACAACATTCTTGAACTCAAAAGACAGGAAAGCAATTAAATCTACTTTATTTCTGATGTGAGGAAGGAGTGTTTGCCAGCAGGTGGTTCAGGAGGTGCCCAGAAGTCCCCTAGCCTTTGGTGCCTCACATTTGACGTGCCACTTTTCCTCCATAGGAACAGCTCTGCCTCCAGCAGAGAGGGAAGGGGGCAGAGCTGTGGGTCTGCAGCTGGCTCTGGCTCACACCTCAGCCACCACCTCACTAGGGACCTGCTGCAGTGGCTAAGAGGGAGTCAGGGAAAGGGGATCATCTCAGAACTGCAGTCATCTCCAGAAAGGTGGGTCTCTTGCATGATACCACAGGTAAATCTGGAAAACAGGGGATCTAATCAAAACCCCTGTTCACCCAGGCTGTCTCTTTGACTCTGTCATGGACAATACTGATCTGCCCACCAAGTATCTTTTTTATTTCTCAAGCCTCAGCAACTTAGGGAGGCAGGTTTTACTGGGGAGCAGGCCAGGCCTGCACAAATTAGACGCTAAACTCTATCATGTGTAGACATTTTTGTATTCCTCATCCCATCACCACAGACTCAGTAAAGTTGGGCTTATTATTCAAAAATTTCCCTAAGGTCTGAATTTATTGAGAATTTTCTTTCTATACTTAACTGCAATGCCTCTTTTCAAGCTTGTTTATTACAGGATTTCTCAGTATGATCTTTGCATTCCAATTACCCCAGCACAAGCTGTGACGACCCACAAAAAAAGAATTCATTTTCCTACCTTAGCTTACATACCTGTTGGTGCTAGTTGGCATGGTATGGTAGCAGTACAAAATGTAATGGAGGTTTGACCATAAAAAATAAGTTGGGTCAATAGAAATATGTTTCTCTATAGCATAGTAGACATTATTAGTTCATTACATACCCTGTATACTGCTACAAATATTAGATAACACTTTTCTCTGAGAAAATTTTATTGCAAAATCTGTATGTAAGTTTTTTACATAGGTTGCTAGTGGCATTTCTGTGGCTTCATCAAAAGAATGCATTAAGACTGCAACATAATGTATTCCACCTCATTTCAGCAGGAATATCTGTAGGGAGAAGTCTGTGATTGTCTCAGTTCTTTTAATGGAATTAAAATCCATTGTTTCCAAGTGGAAAAACAATATTGTCTTAATTTCCCTTGTGATGGCTATTTTATATAATAGCAGTATTATTACTGATATCACTGTTATTAAATGGAAAAAAAATGCTGCTGTTCTATGAATGGTTTTCTACCCTGGAGAACAACAAAGAAGCAGAGTGGTCAGAGAAGAGTTTGAAACATATGTACATTTATTTCCATTCTTTGGGCTTAACTGAACCCTGGAATTAGGATGTAAGGCTTTGTCCAACTGGGAGAGCTGTGCATCATCACAAGCAGCTGACTCTACTCACATCACTTCGAAGGGGTTAACATCTGCGCTCTGAGAGAGATCCTCCAGTTCCATTAATTAAAAGGGGCTTTGCAAGCAAGTAGCTGTTGGTTCAAAATGCCAGATTACCCATGTAGTTGACAATGAGATAAGATAGTCATAGACCAGAGCTAGTTTTCATTTTCATTTCCTCATTTTATTAGGTTTGAAACAGTAAGAGTGGGCTGCAGTGATTAGTACTAACAGGAGAGTCACACTTAAAAGCTGTCAGGGTTTTTGTGTATCTGTTTAAGTTCCCCAGGCTAAGAAACAAGTCTATCCTTGCATGTTTACAATGCCTGCTAAGCATAACTGACAAGGATTTCCAGACCCAGCTCTAAGGGCAGAGCTCTCGTCCAAGTCTTGGACAATTTACGTCAGATTTTTGTAATCCGCTCTGCTCTGCTACAACAGCCATAAAAGGGTCCCCCTTGAGATAATCAAAATGCTGCTGCTAACCTTTTCTTTCCTGTTGATGGCTATGCACTACCTTTGGTGTAAGCCCTTCCCCTTTTTCGTCGTATGCGGCACAAATTTCTTGGCCTTATCTTCAAAGCCCATCACAATTTTGCCCCACCTTACCTTTCCTGCTAAGTCCCAAATAGAGGTTAACTCCCACTTCGCTTCACAACACTCCCCTTTGTGCTCTGTCCCACCCACAAGCCCTCACCAGCAAAGTTTCTCATCAAATGCACCTCCTGACACATAACCTTCCCCCTCCCAGGCCTGCAGCTCACAGCCCAATGAACAAAGCAGGACTGAGCTGTATGAAACAGCTCTGGGTACTGGTTTCAGGGCTCCTCCAAAACCGAGCAACCATGTCCTAGACCCTGCTCTAGGATGCTGCTCAGGTGCTGCAGCTTTGCTCCATCCAGCAGCAGACTTACACTTGCTTGAAATGCAATTGCAGCCTCACGTTCAGTAGGTAACAGGATCTCCAGCACTGTGGGCAATATCAGGTCAGGTTTAGCACAGTGCAGTGAGGTCTGGGGATTTAGGGACTAGTGTGCAGAAGAATTTATTCTCTTACTTTTCTATCATTTAGGTCAGAGTGTAACCTCGGTTATCCAGGGAGATTTCCCAACATGTACATTTATTATTGTTTGGCATCAGGCTCAGCAGTCTGATCCTCAGCTGTCAGATATCCCCATCAATGTAATTTTTTCCATTGCCGGGCAGTGCAGTTGACTGGCACACAACGTGCAGCTTGTAAAATACAAGCACATTGCTTCACACTGTGCATGTGCTCCTGAGCAAACTCCCAGCAAGATACCACATACAGTGTTTGCAGAAAATTGTTGACACTTCCCCTAAATGTTCTGGCTGCTAGTGTGGGCTTGCATATCTATCCACCTAATACTCAGGTTTGACAGCAATGTGAATTCAGCATGTCAGGGAAGGTGGGACTTAAAGATACTGGCACGAGCAAGGCAGGTGGAGTCTAGAAGCTTTTCCATTACCAACAATAGCTGCCCTTTTTACACAGTCTCCACCTTTTTTCCCCTTTTTTTTTTTTCCTTTTTATCCTTTTTTTGTGTGTGTGTACATACACTGAAGATTTGGTTCATTGCAAGTGCTTCCAGGAAAGAAACACTTCTGTCTACAATCCAATTGACTTGTATAAGAGTTGGCCATTGGTGTTTCAAGCCTGATTATGGTTTTCATCAGATTCACATGAGTATCCAGGCAGCCACTGGATACAGTTGGGTATCCAAAGCCTCATTATAGAAATATTTTACTGACTACATCCTTCAGTCAAACAGAAGCAGGGTGCCAGTGCTGGATGGAGATCCTCCACCCTAGCTTGCATTGTTCAAGACTAAAACTGAGATGAAATTTATAAGCACAAATTGCAGTCATGTATTTTACGTAACTTTTCCAAAATAATTGCACTTTTGGGTTTCTTATGCATGTCATTCATACATGATCGACACCTTGGCTGGCCAATGCAAGAACTACATCTGACCCTAAAGCTATGTGAAAAATAGGTATTCTTTATGAACTCCTGTGTATGAGTAAATAGAAGCCAAATGATCTATTAATTCACTTCCTGATCATATTTGTTATGTATTCATGGGAAGGACACACACAGGTTCAGTGATTTAGAAAAGGAAAAACTTACAATGCTGTCTACTGTTATTAATTCTCCCAAATCATGATTCATCTTGTCAGAGGACTTCGTGAGGGCACCTGGCTTCGTCATGGCTTTTCTTCTCTATTTTTGTTTGCTTCCTTTGTTTTTTTTTCCCTGTCAACAGGTATTTGCCCTGAATCTATTTGGATTATAAATGCCCAGAGAGCTAAAACCTGAAATGGAAAGTTGATGCTACAAGATACCACCAAAATTAATATCACCAAAGGCAAACATGACACATGTCTAGTCCCAAAGGGAAAAAATTTAATTGTGCATTTCAATCACTGGCACAATTGAAACACAGTCTTTCTGCTTCACTATTTTCCTATCAAATCCCAGAGACTCCCACTCTATTTTTAATGTTTTTAACACCAGTACCCCTCAATTGCATGGATGATTACTCGTGTTCTCCCGGCATTCAAAGGGGACAGCTGTATACTTGGAGCTGTAGTCTCACAAAAGGTACCTGAAGCAAAGGACCAGTCACAAAGCTGCACCTTGCTGGCCACGTTTGTCAAGCTGAACAGCTTGATGCATCTTGATTTCTGGGCTGGTATTCTCAATGGCATTTCTGCACTTCTAGATGCCTGCGTAGCACCTGAAGGCTGGTTTTGCCTGTACTTGGAGTTCACAAGTGAGCCTGTAAGCTCCATGGTGAGGTATCCTGCTTTGTGAGCTGCCCAGGAGCACGTCCATGCTTTTAGGCTGGGACAGCGAGCCGAAAGGTAATCGCCTGTGTATGTACACACATGCATAAAGTGTGTAAGGAAGATGCAAGTGCCTAAACACTCCTAAAGTTGCCTTATTCTTTTGCTACTAGAATGAATCAGGTTTTGTATAGAAGATGGGACCTTTTAAACACTGGGTAGTGCAGTGGCAGACAAATCATACCAAATAGCACAATACTTTCCATTATACACTAATCACCACATTTAAAATTGTTATCATCAGATTATGTGCATGCATGATTCACAGCCCACTCCCTGTCTCCAAAGAATCGTTTTTTAAGCAGGCTGCCACGCGCCTACTGCACCTGATTGTTTCATCGGCACATTCCAGCTAACAAAGGCAGACGAGCCAGGGCAGAGCCCAGGACACTGATACACTTGTTCTATCCCCACAGGTGTAGCAGCCTTCTGTTTTGAAAGCTTCTGGGTGTAGGCGTTAGGGCTGCATTCTTTCTTTAATTTGCACTCGCTTCTTTTGGAGTCAGATGGAATGGCAGCCAAGTGAGGAGTGCACAGAAGGAGCAAAAAGCCCATGTTCGAGAAGCCCTGCGAGGACATGGACCGTTACAGCAGGTCCCGAGCCCTTGTTCTCAAACAGAGAAAATGCAGCGGGGGGAAGGGGCTGACACAAGGGCTTTCAACATTTAATGCTCCTTCCTATCCTCATGTATTTTTGCTCAATGTTTTTGGCAGAAAACATGTATTCTGTATAACATACAATAAAAAGCGGTTCCATATGAATTCAAATTTTATGCAAAATTACTGATACAAGCCACTATTTACACTGTAGTAATTATACTGTAGTATAGGTGCACACTTCATCTATTTTATGTGCAATTACTAGAACCGGCTATTATTTATATGGTACCACTCTTTTATTGTCAAACAAGCAGAGGGGAGGCCACATTCTTCTCCCAGTTTACACCATCTGGGCCCAGAACAGACCATCATACCCCTCCAGTCTGACCCCTTGCACTCTCACACTCTAATTTCCTCCGTTGTGCAATTACAACTCACAAGTCCCACTACCAAAAAGCCAACAATTTTCTAGATTAAGTCTTGGGAAAGGTGTTGAATTGTCAGCATAAAAACTGAAGTCACTTATGTGGTTTGAAGATAATTGTGTCAGAGGTAACACATTACCTTCTGAAAGGAGGGGACAGGTCACTCAACACCTCACACAGACACTGACACATTTGCTGAGGTGGCCTGGCCCACAAGATTTCTTATAATGAATCTAGTGACAACCACCTGTTCACCAGGATTTTTATGAAGCTTTACCAGTTTCATGTAAAGTACTCTGTCTGCATTGCATTGGAGATCTTAGCCAACCAATTAAGAGATTAATTTAACTCACTGATGCTTACAAAACTTCTGTGTGCAAACTGGCATTTGTGTGAAAATTTGATATCGACAGGAACAATTTTCATGGTCCATAAAAGGAAGAGTAAGATATTTGTGAATCTGACATTCATAACTCCTGCTCATAGCTCAGTGGTCTGTGTTTAAATCTCCACAGACAGAGCTAAGAAATTACCTTTTTCTTTATTCGAGAAAGTATTCAGGAAGGTGGCTTTCTTGAAGCTCCACCTGTTTTTAAAGCCAGCTTCAGATAAACTCAGAATCTGCAATTTAAAAAAAAAAAAAAATAAAAAAAAAAAAAACCTCAAACAAATATCTTATTTTTTTCCTTTTCTTCTTTTTTTTTCCTACCAACCAAGAGTTCTGTTATCTTATACTTATTTTGATAAGCTACCTTCAGCTTTTCTGTCTGCACATGCAAGGCAACAAATCCAACCCCATTTCCAATGCAAGTTTAGACAACGTGGTTAAATTAACAGCTTGAACATTAGAAAAGAGATTAGGATAATTAATGCCAAGATGATAGAACTAGGAATGTTTTGTACTGTAGGTAGGGCCACTATTTGGGAGGCCAAAAGAGGAGTTTTACCACCAGCTTGCAACAGGTTCTAACAGTGGAACTTGAAAACTGGAATCACATTCCCCTGAAATGTTAGTCATATTATCAAAAACGTGCTGCAATCTGGTCTTCCAAACTCATGTGGAAGCACCTGAAATATGCCCTATTTTCCCCATTTTAACAAGAAGATTCATGATATGGCCACGTTTTTCTAGAAAATTAAACATTTCTTTGGATTACTTTGTGTGCTTGAGTTCAGAGTCAGCCAAAGAAACACAGGTTTGACACGTTAAAGAACAGAATAGCTGCTATCTATCTAAAGCCCAGAAATTAATTCAGGGGGGTTTTTTTGGAATTAAGAAACATTTTATTTCCTTGCTCCAGGGCCTGTTCAATGCCCTCCCTTAAGACACTGAGATCATGAAATAATTAAGAGCATATTTCTTGACCTGGAATCATTATTTACTGTCAAACTGCCAGGTTCTTTGCACAAAATTTGCTACATAAAATTACACTGGGAATTAATGACACTGGTTATACAGACCCAGTCAAATTTCAGGAAAGGCGTTTCAAAGCCAAGGGGAAAGGGAGATGTTTGATTCATGTCTAAACCATTTACAATGTGCTAAACCCCAGCGATAGAAGATGGACAAGAATTTGAACATTTTAAGAGATACTTTTGCAAGGAACAAATAAAACCTTTGAAAAGTCCATTCTCAGAGTTCTCTGTCTTTCATAGAGCATTTAGCTGTACAGGCTTCTTCCTAAAATCCAATTAAATCACAATTAAAAGTCTCAAAATAGTGCTTGATTTGTAGAGAGGTGCACTGACATTTATCCATAAGATCCTCACGGCATTCTAGATGCTTCAGAATCCCATGAGAAAAGACAAATTTTTCCAGGGAGACACTTTAATTCTTCCAAAAAGGAAGCAAACTATGAGAATTTTTTTATTAAAATATGAATTTGGTCATCCTCTGTTTTAAGGCACAGTTTGCTGTTAGTATGTTTGCAACCATCTTTGACAGATGCAAGAAAAATGGATTTTAGAAAGAAGGATGTGAAATAGAGAAGCAGGAATGTAGAAAGACAGATACACGGTTAAACTGGTAAGTAGAAATGGCCTGATTTTGGTAATTGTTGAGAACTCAAGGTCCTGTTAGTTCCCATTCACATCACTGGAGATTTGATATGCTAAAAACATTTGATTTACATTTTCATAACTGTCTTACCTTGGCACTAGAAGACAGGTTATCAAAACCTTCTGTTGTATTGCCCAACCTGAGAGGACATAAAAAGACTCATGTTCAGAGGACAAAGGCTCAACACTCCCCCAAACCATAGCTCTCTTAATGTCCAGGATTAGAGCTGCTTGCCCTAAATTGGGATACCCAGAAGCATTCATTTCATTTGAAACCCAGACTTTCAGTTCCCTAGTCTCTGCACCCATGTGTGAACAGAGAGCAGAATACAAGTCAGTGACTGAAAAAGCTGCTCCCTGAATCAGCAGTCCTGAGGCCACCAGATACACACTCAGAGTTTTACTCCCATCTCTTCTCAGGAGAAAGTGCTGGAAAATCAGTTCATCAGGGCCATTACATCCCAAAGCAACATTAGATTCATTTGATCTGCAAACTGCTCTGTCCTCAGCAATTTGTGGCTTTCTGTGTACCCTTACACCTCCAGCTTGAATCCATCCAAAAAAATATTCCTCCCCCAAAACACACATCCTTTTGTTTACTTTTACCTACCCTCCTGCCTGTTGAGCTGTACACTGCTCTATTATGTGGTCTCTGTGTTTTCCAGGCAGATTTTCCTCATCTGAGGAATCTCTCAAGTGAAGGTTATTTGAATAAATGAGGATGTTATAGCCCACCCACTCTAAGCCCCCTATCTGTCTTCTGGGAGCTGGCCCTTATGAAGAGCCAAGAGCCTGTCTTGGGACTGCAGAAGTCTAGAGGGATTCCTTTGCTAACATGAATAGATGTAGAGGCTTTCAAAGTAATAATTTAGATATACAGTCAAATAAAACCTAGATATCTTAGAAAAACAGACTTTAGAAGACTTCTTTTCTTGCCACAGAACATGAGCTAACCGCAGAACTAATTTTTATGATCTCTGTGAATCTGAAACATAGTTCTGGGAATTCCCAGAGTTCTTAAGTCCAACCATACCAAATTATAACATTTTCATTTGTGTGGGTACACAGAGAAGTTGCCTTGGGCCTTGTAGATTTGTCTGCCCAAACAGGTACTTCCCTGAGATGCCCTAATGGTCACAGCCAGCTGATATTTCACTGGACAGTAATTTTGATTTCTCTATCAAACTCACTCATACCACTGTAGCAAAGCTTATACTTGCAGATGTTAGGGTTGCTGCTGAAAGAAACATTGACAGGGAAGGTTTTACGTATTGGTATAGTGAACAGCTACAAGCAGGATCATGCCAAGTGATGCTTGGAGGTGGGGGCTGAGAGATGGAGGGGGTCTTTTTGTACTGAAGGCATTGCTGAATATCAAATGGCAGGTATCAGAGTGACAGCTTTTGTTTTCATAGCCTATTGAAAAGTTAACGAAGTAAAGAAGATATAATCATTCAGGTAAAGCAGGATACGAAGCAGGCCAGGGCTTGCACTAAAAATGCATAAAGTTATTTCACTAAAAGACAGAGGCACTTGCCCATGGCAGGTGCAAAACTTAGGCATTGCTCTGATTGCCTCAAGAAAGGAAAAAACCTGCAGAAAATGTTGGGACACGTTCTAAGCCTCCTCAACAGCCATTCTTTTTTTTTTTTTTTTTTTTTTTCCCTGTTTTTTTTTTTTTTCTTGTTGAATACTTATTGTCTGCCAGCAAAGGCTGTGGTTTTCAGGACTCCAAGCAATTGGGGAGGGAGAGCACACACAAAAATCTTAGGTGGTTTAGAGAAGTCTCTGAATCAGGAGATTTCTTTTCATGACGAGGATGATATGGCAGAACTTTAAAGTATGTGTCTGCCGTAAACCAGAGAAAAGACAATATTTGAGGCTGACTCACATCTGTCTGACTCTGCTCATGGGTTGAAGGAAAAATGTCAACCTCACTTCAGCTGCCACTTGAAAACTCTGTGTTTGGTTTCCTTGGTTTCCCCTTGATGTTAGGTGTCCAAGTCCTTCTGCTTTTGAGATATATGTGCCCCATTGCTCTCAGCATGTATCCACATTGCCTCCTCTCAGCACACCAAGGTTTGCTCCAGGGTCCCTCTCACCTTCTGGTGGTCAGAAAGGGCCCCTGCCCAGGGAAGGCAGAGCAGGCACAGCCAGACCCTGCCTGTGGCACTGCTGTGACCTGGGAGCACCTGCAGCAGGGCCCTGCCAGTGGCTCTGTTCTGCACAGCTCCTGTGCCAAGAGAAGGGCACATTGTGTCCTGAAGGACACTGTCACCCCCCTGGCTTTACAAAGAAAGGGCCCAGAGTTTGGGGCTGTGTGTCCCCACGTGACATTCTGCCCACCCACCCTGCAGCAGCTGAGCCCAGCTCTCAATGCATGCTCAGCAGAGACCACAGCCACACCACAAGGGCATTCTGTCCTCAGATCCATGACAATAAAGCAAGGGCAAAAGGACACACTGGAAGCAGTGGAAGCTTTTGCAAAGCAAAATCCTTAAGATTTCATGAATCATCAAGTGAAGAACCTCTCGAAGCTGCCAGAAAACACAGAATTAGACAAAGGAACTCTTTTGATATCAGAATAGTCAAGAGATGCCAATTTGTCCAGCCAAACCCATCACTCTGTGATAGCACATGGATATCTGTTTTCCTAGCTGCCTGCTTTTGAAATGGTTAGAGACTCCCACTGAAAGCATGAGGTGGTGTGGATGGAGTTTAAAGAAAATTTCTAATTTGGACAGGAAATTGAAGGTACTTAAAAACAAGATCAACTCCTCACTATCATTGAGGGGTGGGGGAGAAATGGAAGAAGCCAAATTTATGCTATACTGTATTGCTCAAGCTCGGCAATACCTGGAAGACTCAGAAGCAGGCACTGACCTGCATGCATTTTTCCAGTCCCAGCCCTTGGTGATATGAGTAAGAGACAGGAAAACAGAGGAAGCTTTGAAAACACAGGCTCAAAGCACAGAAGTGCATGAGTGAATTGTTTTCATCAGCAGCTGCTGCACACCAGGAGCTGTAAAATCTAGCAAAATTCCTTGCAAAACCAATGGCAGAGGCACTTAAGCCCGGAAGAAAAATCCCTTCTAGATGTAGTTTTGTTTATTTGTTTGTTTGTGTGACTGATCCCCACGCAAGCAAACACACACCTGTCTCTCCCCCTTCCTTCTTCATGTGCACAGTCAGGAGCTGTGTGTGTAGGAGAGCCCTTCAGTAACCCAGCTCCTTCTGTCCCAGCAGCTCCTTGCTCTCCCTGGCAGTCACTGAAGCAAATGGATCACTGAGCACCTCCCCAGGAAGAGGAATTCGGTGCCTACAGGTAGAGGGTGGGCAGGGGAGAGGCAGGGTTATTGTAGTGGTTTCCTGTTAGCCTGTCACTCACCAGCCTTCCAGGCACACTCCTTTCCTCACAAGGCAGGCCACAGGCCACAGCACACTGGATCTTTCCACATCAAACCCAAATTCTTCTTGACTTTTACGTCCCTGACATCCTTTTACCCTCATTTCCCATTCCCAGTTCCTCTCCACTCCGGGTGTGTGTTTGGAAATATCTCACTGATCAGTCTCCCTCTGTGGGACAGATAGGCCATAGGGCCATAGGAGAAAGAGATCAAAAATAACACTTTTCTTTCAGAAAATCTCTACAGCCTGCAAGTTTGTAGCTACTAGATGGCTAGAAAGCAATTGTGGTGGCTACTTGGACCCAGGTTGTCTGTCATAATCCAAGGGATGTAGGTGAGAACTGTGTTTCAGTGCAGCACAAGGAACAGCCTGTAGATAGGAAAAGCTTGGGCTAGTAAAATGGGAATTCAGGAGTACAGCCCACTGTCATGCATATTCAAGCTAATGGAGTCACAGCATTCATGTAAATCTACTCCATGTAAGACTCGGTGCTCTTAAAGGCATTTAAATACGACTTTCAGTCTGTGTGGGGTTTCAAACTCTAGTGCTTTCAGTTTCAAATTTAAACAGAGACACAAACCTTGCAGAGCCACAACCTAATTTGGCCAATCTTATTGGAATAAGCATTTGAAACAAGAAAATGTCTAATAAATTGTGTTGACTATGTTCACAGAAGTTGATCATCAGTATGAGAAAAAGCAATAATAAGCTACTAAAAAAAGATATATAATAAAAAAACAACATGGAAGAATACTAGTCAAAACTACAGAAAAATTTAAAAATTATGGACATAAACTGGCTGAGAACAGGACACCAGTAAAAACACTGCTGGCAGAGGAGAGACAAATGTGTCCATAATTCTAAAAGTCTCCTATCACCTTTGTACAGAACTCTCTACAGAGTTTACGTTATAAGCATAAATAAGATGAGATGTCAGTGAGGCCTGCTCCAAGTAAGGAAGATGTGAACCTTTGCTGATAGCAGGGGATTTTTACAGCAAAAAGAAGGATAGTTTGGCAGAGGAGACATGAGAAAATACTGGGCTCAGAATCACAGTGTGATCCAAGTCCTTCTCCGAGCAGGATCTCTGTCCAGATTCCCAGCCTGCCTGTCCACACTCAGTCACTTGAGCCAAGGATTATTTTATGTCAATAAGCTCACTCTTTTTCCAGAGAATAGGAAATTCATCCAGCGTGGATGAATTCGCTGATATAGGAAAGGAACGGCTCCAGAGAAAATAATTTTAATTACTCTGTAGAAGAGGCAGCGCAGGCAAACAGTAGAAAGTAAAAAACTCAAGGGAAAAGAAAAAACTGATTCCAAAAGAATAAACCCAAAAGAGAAGTGTGTATCTGATGTGTCATCAGTGTACTTTGCAATTCTCTGAAATGGAGGGATGTGTCATGTTAACGTGTTGCTGCCTTCCTCTGGGATAAAGGGCATACCATGTGCCAGGAATCTCTGTCCTCTAGCAAAGGACTGATACCTGCAGAGACCTCACATTCCACCTGGCTGTAGCTAAAAACAGAGTATCTGATTGCATTTTTAAGAGAAACCATGATTTTAGAGCCTTTTTTTAAAGATGGCAGCCACTTGCCGACTATTATATGCTGAGACGGAAATCCCACCAAAAAAAAAACAATAGGAAAAATATTCCACATTTCAAGGTATAGACAGCCATCAGATCACCCAGATCCTGGGCCAGTAGGAAGTAGCAGGTATTCTGATCTGCATTTAAAAGGAAAAATAGACCTTCTCAGGCTATTGTTCAAAAGCAACTTGATAGGACTGAATTTTCCTATGAAGAGCTGCTCTGACAAGCTTTTTATGACTGAAAGGAGCAGGTTACTCCTGAAATTTACCCTACTTAGTGCTCAAATCTGAGGAGAGGTTTTTGCAAGAAGCCTCCTCTACTGCGCTGAGTAAGCAACCTTAGCACTGGTTTAGCCTTGAAGCCACACTTTAACTGAAGGCCAAACCAGACTGTCATCTAGAGAGTGCTCCCCTGATTTTCTTACCTCTGACTGCTATACTGCAGGGGTGAAATGCCACCAACTGGACTAAAAAATAAAAAATTAACAAGTGTTTTGTAATTATTTTGGCAGCACATCCACTGCAATTACAAGGAAATTGCATTTAAGCATTTATGGGCTTAATTTTCTGTTAAATTAATGCAATTGTTTTGCAACTGGTAATCTTTAGAGCAAATATTTAATACGAAGGCAGAACAAATTTTTACAGAGTTTTATGGAGCTGATTTGTTGCATGTATTGTAATGAGATCGGGCTGTTATAAAATGAAGGAATTCTTTATTAAATAGTCAGCTTTGCTGATCTTAATTGCAAGCTGCATCTCTACACGGCACCTGTACATTCTGATGTGTTGTCATAACCCTCAGAGCTATGTAAACAAGCAAGTCCTGTCGTGTTGCTGGCTGACTCCTGCACTCACAGAGACAAAGTGATCTCCAAGGAGTCAGGTATACCTACATGCATTTAGGAAAAAAAAAATAAAAGAGGAGAAAGAAAGTAAAGAAGGAAGGAACAGTAGTTAAGGATTAGGACATTTTTTAAAAAATATCTTTTTAATGGGGAAGAAGGTGGATCATTAAAAAACTCAAAAGGAATAGATGATCTCAGAAACTCAAAGGGAATACAAGTGCATCTGGACAGCTGAATTCCTGATTCCAAACTGAGTTTCCACAGGTGCCAGAGGATTCTGGTTTCCACAGAAGTAAAACTAGCATGTCTAGGAAAAAGCCCGCTTCAGCATCTATGATTTTAATCCTGGTTTGAAACTGGGGCTCTTCTATTTTCTCGAGGCAAATTTTGAAACATGCCACACTTCAGCAGCAGTTCCTCTGGCTCATCCACAGGTTTTTAGAAGAAAGATTTATAAGTCAGTTCTGTGCTAGTAGGAGTATGAGCAGACAGATTCCTAGCTGGCATAAATCAGCATCGCTCCACCACGGTAGATTGTGCAACATTGATTTACACCAGCTATGAAATTAGCCCACAGTGCTCTGCCATGAAAAAAATATAACTCCCGGCAGCAGCAAGGAGGTGAAAACCTTCAAGCTAGCCTGATATTTATCTGTCTGGACCAGACAGATTTTGATCACTGTTACACTGCCCTTTCATTTATCCATATAGGGGTCCCTGGCTCCAGAGGTGAAGTTTTCAGAAGAGACTAATATTAGACTGAACTGCTTACACAGTGGGACCAGTGTGAAGCTGAAGCTAAGGAGTTTACAAAATCTTGGCAGAGTCTGCTCATTCCCAAGTTACAATATGCACCAGGCAGTTTCTGACAAAATGTGATACACCAAGAGAAAAAGTGTGCTCCCAGGGAAAAGGTGGAATTTCAGGTAAAAGATTGAGTCTGGTGGTGTGTCTGTAAGGGGATGATTAAATAAAAAACAAATCAAGAAATTTTGTATGGTCATCTCTGGCAGAGTTCCAGTTGGACAGTTCATGGTCTCATGCTTCTGACAAACAGGTAACATCTCTGTGACATTCTCTCAAGCCCTTGTGATATTGGCTTTGAGCTTTGGACATGCACAAAACTTCAGGAAATAAATATCCTGTATTTTACTGTACCTTTATCTGCAGCACTTGATAATCTAAAAGCGCCCCTCGGCAGAATTAAAATATTGAGGCAAGCATCAAAGTTATGACTCTTGGCTCCAATGTATGCACTGTGGTGTGTGCTTCCATTTGATCAAACCATCTGCAGCAACCAGGAGAAACAACTTGCTTGTAAGTTCAGACTTTGCTTTGAAATAGCCAAAGATTTGCCAGAAAGCAGTCTCTGGAATTGGCAGTGCTCTTAAACACTTTGAGAGCCACTGACAGATAAATCCTTTCAAACGATAGTTAGTCAAGCCTTGCAATATCTGTCCACAGTACATTTTCCTGTGCTGCACCATGTGATTAGACAGGAGTTTCTGCACATTGTTCTCTTATTGATGTAAATCAGAAATTATTCCTCATCACTCTCATCTCAGAATTTCTCGATACCTTTTTCCTTGGGTGAAAATTCTTTAGCAAATGCACAAAAACCAGAGTTAGCAGACACTGCATTTTTTTTTTTTCCTCCCCCCCAGATTTTCACGTTTCTTCAGCCTTTGCTTTGTTTTCACCCAAAAGGCAAAGCAGAATACAAACCAACACTTTGCTGCCTGGAGACACAGGCGAGGAAAGATGGCTCTGGCCCCATTTCAAGCCCGTGCCTCCCTGGAAGCCCTGTCTGAGCGCTGCGGCACAGCTGCGCACACCTGCAAGGTGCTGGGGAGGTGCACGTGTTAATGTGAGTGCCCCCCTGTGGTACCGTACCGGCAGCTGAGCCTCGGGAAAGAAAAGCCACTTGTTACCCTGCAATAACCTGTTCTCGCAGAAAGCATCAGGTTTCACGGGCAGGTTGGCTTCCCTGTGCTGTAGGAGCAAAACAATTAGAATAAGCTGTTGGAGTCACCCCTGCTAAAGCCAATCTGGAAATGCTCCTAGGAGCATGGGAACAAAGCGGTGAAGCTCTTCACAGTGTTGAAGCAGTATTGAACAATGTCATTAAGGGCTGGGTTCAGCCGCAGTTGTGAGTTATTATGGTTTGTTTATTGTTAGCATTGCCTGGCCAGGCCTTTGAGGCAGAGGAGCTTAGTGTGTGAATGGCAGCATTTGAATGAGAGTCACCACCACCAATCACTTTTGATCCCAACAAAGCTGTGCTCTTCAAAGCTGGATGACAGGGAAAGAGGGCCCAAATGTGAAAACAGCTTCTAGGCAGGGGAGGCATCAAGATTCCTCAATCAGCTCTAATACCCTGAGTTAAGCTTGGACAGTCTTGTAGCTGCTGCTCTAACTGAATGTAATGGCAGCAGAGTCAAGCTGGAGTGAAGCAGCTCCAGGAGAGCTGTGCCACGTGCTGGAACACTGCTTCCCTCTCCCCAGAGTGGTGGGGAGCCACCACATGGCCTTCCCCAGTGGAAGGCTGCATTAGCCCTTGCATTGGTAAAACTTCACCAGAGTCCTTCCCCTGAGGCTGACTGGAGCAGAAAGGGAGGAAACTTGAACCCTTGCAAGGCCTTTGTGACTTTTTGCCCTTATTTCTGTCACCTGCTTTAGAAAACAATATACTCAGTCTCTATTCTTTGAAAAAAGTATAACTGCTCAAGTTTGGATCAACTCTCTCCCTTCCTAATCTTTCCACCCACTTGCATTGAGGGTGACTCTGGGTTCTGATTCACACCTTGGGAAGCTGTAAAGGACCAATCAGCCCTTTCCTTTTCCTGGGACCTCTTGGTGATGATGTTCCTTATGTCACTTGTTCAACTGCTGTCTTTTTCTTTGCTACCAGTAGTACTTTAATCCATGTCTCCAATCAGTAATTCCAACAAATAGGTCAAATGCTCTCAGTTAAGTGTGTAATAACTCTATTTTCTCAAAGTTATTGCTTTGACAATAACTGGGGGAGGTGATGCTTGTTTCTATATGTAGTGAAATGCAATAAAGAATTGGGGGGATTTTAGCCTACACTAATAGAAAATTTAACTTTTGTTCTTGATCTCAGTTGCTCTCTGAGAATCATGTCTGGGACCTTGAGTTTTCACTACTCTTAGTGACAGTCTACATGAAAAGCAACCCACCTTTTCCATATCTTCCTTTGGATATTGTGTCAAATTCAGAACCCAGATTTGAAAATGTTGCCCATACCTATTTACTCATCCTTGTAATTAGATAACAGTGATGGGAGGAGTTCATCTGTCTTTTACAGTAAGATTCAAGTAAGAGCACGTCCACTACCTTACTCTGGAAATTACTCAGCCTAAAAGCCTTGCTTTTCAAATGTTTTTCTTGATAATCAGACTTAAAAAGCTTGTTCCCTTTTCAATTCAAAAAACATTTCATTCTCTCTTCTTAGCCTTTTTGAGAAGCATCTTAGCATAGGAAATATTTGACCAATAAGTCTGGATAATGAACTCCACAGAACAAGTTTCCAGACATTGCCTTGTCAAAGAATCTCAAGTATTATTTCTGGAGGTTCCTTTTATTGTCTCTTGTGTCAGATATCACTCTACCCCTTCCTAGAATTTTATCTTTTCTGATCCCAGAAAGGCCTGTGAAAGGGAAACAGTTACTGTCTATTTTGGTGCATATATTAGGATGTGGCGATCCCCATAGGAACTGAATGCAACTACTTCATTATTGGCTTCATTGCTAGAAAGCTCCCAGATGGCAAGCAATGTTTTTTCAGTCACTACTAGACTAACATCACTTTGAACAAGTGACCTAGAATCATCAATCCACTGAGTCATTCCATCCCCATAAATACAGTTTCACTTCACAAAATGGCATTTGCAGAGTAGATAATCCAGTTTATGCTTTAATCCCTTTTGGTATTTAAAAGGAAAAAAAAAATAGAGCAGCTAAATATTGAGGGGTATAGAGCAATATTCTCCTGATAAGAAGAGAGGAGAGGAGAGGAGAGGAGAGGAGAGGAGAGGAGACTTGCTGTGCTCTTACTGTTTTTACATCATTTGTTCTTAAAGATATTTTTACATCATTTGTTCGTAAAGATATTAAAATTATAGTATCAGGTCATTCTATAGTTTAATGTCCTTAGCCAAATTCTGTCTTATATAAAAAAAGAAGATCACAAACAAGATTTCTTCTTGTAAAAACAAATATTGACTAACCTCTTTTAGGGCACCATACCTATATATTTCTGGAGCTGCCAGGAAAAACATCCAAACCATCTTTCTGCCTTGCCAACAGTGATTTCAAAAAACATGAAGAGGGACATGCTCAAACACTGGGTCCAGAACTGGGAGGTTTTGGAGGGGTGGGTGAAGGTGTAATTGTTCAATAAGACGTGCAAGAGAAGAAGAAGAAAATAAATCTTGAAGGATTCTGAGCATGATTCAGACATTAGTAGAGCAATGCAAGACCACCTTGCAGCATAAGCAAACACAAAAATATGTGATCTGTTTTCATGAACAGGTGAAAATGCAAATAATATTTTACAGTTCTTATACAGGTAGAAAGCATGGTAGCCAAGGTTATCTCTGTGAGACATCTACCCACTATACCAAGTCCACTTCATCACATGTTTTTTTGCATAATGATAAGAAGCCATCCCCAAAACAATTCTGTGCCTCCCAGGAAAAGAAAGGTCATGCTTCAACACTTTCCAGATTTTTTTTCAATTCTGCATCAGAAGTGTCTGTGATGTTTTGTCTGCCACTATGTTACCTGCATGTCTGTGACAAAACCTGCCTTGCCCTTACTCAGAGAAGGTTTAAAATATTATTGAGCAACACTGACTGTATAAGATAGCAAAAGGGAACCATTAAATGCCAGCCACCATCCCTTCCCTTGTATGCTGGAGGCAAGTGTCATAACTTCTTAGAAATGTTGGTTGGAGGGAAAACCTCTGGAGGTTGTCTACACCAGCCAGAGGCTGTGGCCAGCACTGTGTCAGGTCAGCTGGCTTTTTGCTAGATGAGTCTTGAAAATTCCTACGGGTGGCAATTTTACTGCCACTTTAGATAGGATGCTCCAGAGCCACACTATCTGCTGATGTATAAACTTTCCCAAGTTTTTGGTCTAAACCCCCCTAGTTACAACTTGCAATTATCTCACTTAGAAAGACTATTTGCTTATGTACTAGTCTAGTTGTCTAGTAACTAGTAAGTAGATGTCTGAAAAGAGTTTGGGTCTTTTGATATCTCAATCATTTTCTTTTGTAAGCCACATTTGTAATTGTAAGCCATATTTGATAAGCTCCTTTTCTTCTCTATCAAATGAAACAAGCCCATGTCTTCCTTATCAGGCCATGTGCTCCAAAACCCTATGTATGTTTGTGGCCTGCCACTGCACCTTACTCAGTGTCTTGGTATCTCTCTCTAACTGAAGAAACCAAATCTGGCACAGTATTTCAGGTGAAGCCTCACCAATGCCAAGCAGAGATAGTTTCACCAATCTGTTGTCCAAGCTCATCCTAGTGGCATGTGGTTTCCCCTACTGCAAGCACTCTGCTGGCTTGAAGGCAGTTTGGCTGTTTCCCAGACACTCAGTTCCCACCTGCACTGATACAGAGGGTTACCACACTCCAGATGCACAACTTTGCAGCTCGTGTTGCCCAGACCTAAAGTTTCTCTTAGCCCTTGCAGCTCTGCTGCATCATGTGTCAATGACTTCTTCTAAAGCACCACCCTCCACAGATCTCCAGAGGGTGCATTTAGTCAAATCATCCAGGTCACTGATAGAGATAATAAATTAGTAGTCCTAGTACCTTTGGGTACTGTGATAGTTCCTGGCCACCAAGCTGTCCTCAGGACATCAATTACCATTCTTGGAGCCTGCCACTCCTGCTAATTTTCAGCTCTTCAAATAATTCATCCATTCCATATTGACCAAAATGCTGTGGAGGTGGTCTCAAAAGCCTTTTCACATACATTCTGTTCCCTTTTCTTTTATCCATAGTCATTTCATCATAGAATACAATCAGGTTGGTGAAGCATAATATCCTTACTATTTCCATGTCTGCTGCTTCTCCTTGTTTTCTTGTTTTTGATGTGTCTGAAAATGGAGTCTGGGAGGTTGTACTCCATGGTTTATCCAGACACTGAAGCAGAACTAAATGGTAGTTCCCCAGATCATCCTCTTGCTCTTTTAAAGCTGAATTTACTGTTAATCTTTGCTCAGCTATCGGGAACCTTCCTCAGCCAGCAGGATTTTTCACTGAGGACAGGCAGCAATATTGCTATCCTGTCTGCACCTTTCAGTGCATCCAACAAGCTTCTCCCCACAATTCTGCTCCCCTACTGTTGATTGCTCTTCCCACTGCAATTTATATCAGTATGCACAGAGGTCTGGGTGAGGGCCCTTCCTTTGAAGCATGAGACAACAAATTGATTGAGGACTTCAGCATATCCCATGCCATGAAGTATGGGAACCTCAACAACTTTTTATTTGGTGTGGTGTTGCCTCTCAGCCCACACATCAATCTTTGTGCTGTTGCTCAGTCCTTTACACCTTGAGATGAAAATTATCATAGAGGTGGTCTTTTAGCCCTGCATACAGCTTAGAATGTAGCAGCCAGTAGCCACTATCTACAAAATCCCCAAAATTAGGCAACACATGTCAGGCTGAGCTGGAGGGATCACACAATTGTCCCATTCTGCACATTACTGAATGCACAGGCCTATTCAAAGGGAAATTTCCAAAGGAATAAAGCAAATCAGGCTGCCACTTTCCCCTTTGAAAATCAGTGTGTATTACCATTTTCAGCTACTAATGTAGGTGTTTCATTTAGAAAATTAGCTTCCTGTGTGCTCAAAGGAGCAAAAGGCTTACAGAAGGCAAGTCAGAATACCTAAAAGGTAGGTCTGTAGTCTGACAAAGCTAGGAGTTGGGGTGGGAAGGGGTGACTGCCTTCTAAATGTTCTTTATATGTTCTTCAAAAGCCCAATCCAGTATTTGTACAAAATGTGCACTGTTCCTACTTCACTCGAGTTTCAAATGTTATACTCTCTCAGTTATTAAGCTAAACTTCTTTTACAAAGTGTTTGAACACAATCTGTTGCTCCACAACGGTCTTTTTCCACAAGTGAGAAAATAGAAGCATATTGAATGCGCTAGTCCCTAGATAACTTTTTTAAGGAGGTCTAAGTAAAGGAATGATAGATAAAAGCTGGATGTTTCCAGCATATTGAAAAAAAAAAAATCCTGTTTATTTGGTGTTTTTGGAAAGGAGAGCATGACAAGCACGTTTGATGTGGAAGAAAAGCTTGTTTATAGATGCTGGAGAAATTATTCAAGGACAGTTCAATCATATAAAAAATGACCCCTGCATTACTGCCAAGGTCAATGAGACCTAGAGCAACCTGCCACAAAATTGCAGTTTTGTCTGCTTGTTTGGGCCATTTCATCCCTTTTCTCCATTTCCCTTTGGTGCTTTGGAAACAAATAACACTCCCCCATTTCCAGTGTACTTGGCACGCTAGCCAAGATGCCTAAAAATCTCTCAGAAGGATAATATAGACCTTATGAGGTCATTTTTTCCCACTTATTCTTTGGAGAGAGCTTGAAGTGATGATATTGTACTGCATCAAGTGACAGATGCTATCTTTTTTTTTCGCTAGTTCTCTCTCCAACTCATTTGCTAACTTCCACAAAGTCTAAGTACTTCAGCTGTTTATGCTTAGTACAATCATAATTAGTCGTATCCTGCCTTGGGTTTATCTGCTGCTATCCTCTTAAGAAAATCTGTTCCCTGTCTAAAGGCTCTGAGATCTTACACCTGTATAAAATACCACTCCTGAGAACATGAGGTATTATACAGTCTTTATGGTTAATATTCTCATGAAAGCACTTCTACTGCAATGCAGTTCTGGTCTTTCCTCTCCCTCTAACTCGAGGGAATTTGAAGCTGCTCCTTGAAAAATTCACAGGCCACATAAAACTACCAGTGACTTCAACTGGAGCCAGTTAAGTACGTCAGAGGGATTAAAAACTGATAAGAGAGGGAAAGAATAGGACTGCGTTTTCATTTGTACATTAATCACACATTCCTCATCACTCACCTTTTTTGAATTCTTGATTAACATCAAATGACCTTAATTATATGGTATGTTTTGTTATCTAGGAAATGAAATACAAATAAGGCTTTGTAACAAAAGACAAAGATGACACCAAAAGTAATCATCACAATGCAAAGACAAGCATCTAAACCACCTTCACTAAACTCGAAAGATAGAGACAGTGCAATTTTATCTATGTTGTAGACTTTAGGAGTTAGTAGGGGAAAATCAGGGGGAATCACCACACAGAGAGCAAAAAAACAAGAACATGTTCTTTCTCTGTGTCCATAGAAACTATAAATGCAAGACTTAAGGTGGTAGTCTACAGCAGATTTTCACTTTCCTACAGTGCTTTAGCCTTACTCAGAGCACAGAAATCTTCTGTTACTGTTACATTTGTCCAGTTATTTACTCTTCTTAACACGGAGTATTCACCAAGGGAAAAATGGCATACCAAAGAAGTGTGTGCATGAATTTGAGCATGTGAGCCTTTATCAACAGCTCTGGTTTCCCCTTTAGCACTGACCACTTCATCTAATCTTGAGTCACAGCTGCATTGCCCTCCCTTGCCCTTCCAGCCCAAAAGATCATATTGCTTCAGCCTGTACCTGCATGGATGTATACTTGTGAACACATATGGACACTTAGTGCATGCACCAGAGCCACACATACATTTTGTGCAAGCAATTTACCCCTAGAATGACTGGACAGAGATAGGATATGGCTAAAAGTCAACAGAACGAAGTAACAGGAAAACCCAGTGTTTCATATGGAGGGGATGCACGGTGTGAGTTTTTATGTCATTAGTAAAATATCAATAAATCTTACCTCATTTCCTCAATTAGTCTTTTCCCATTGTGCCTATAGTCCAAAAGGTTTACTTATTTGAGCTCAAAAGGGTGGAGTGTTTTGGCAGCCACATTAAGTTGCTTTTAATTGAGAGCTTTGGCTGGCTGGTTACATTTCTTTACTATACCTAATGTTGTGAATGTTATATACCTAATGTTGTGAATGTTATATAATAACTTGGGTACAAATCTTTTTTCTTAGCTTCTATATTCAATGAAATCCAGACCAAAGTGCCACCGAGACATTGAGAGTACTATAAAAATGTAAATTAATCTGAGAATGTGAGAATTTATAATCTCTGCAAAATTCCAGGTTTTTGTGGGGACTTACAAGTGTAGAAATTATCAGATTGTAGACTGGCATTCACCAGTTTTGAATTATTGGAAACACTGTATTTCCCCTCATCAGAAAAAAAATGCCAAAAGTTTGTGCAAATCAGGAGGGCAGAAGAAGGCCTGATGCTGATTGAAATAAAATGTTCGTAATTGAAACCCAATAAAAAATTTCACAAAAGTGATTTGGTTTTTTGGAACTAAAATTGTATTACATGACAAATTCACAAAAAAAAAAAATTGCTATCAATTCTTCCATTCAAAGAAAATTTAAAATATTATTATAACATTTTGCAGCACCAACCACTTATACATTTTTAAAGGATCACAAAACAAGAACTCATATGCTTTTACAAATGCTCCAGGGCCATCTATTGAACATTTACATTTTCTACTCTGAAGAGAGACAACAGTGCTTAGGGCAAAGCTTCTGTGTCTTTGAAAGACATCAGAAGCCACTCAATGCAAATTTTTGGAATTAGGTTAGTGCAAAGCCAGATTCATAGTTTATATCCACATAAGGCAGATATGAGAAAAGAGCACTGAGCTCCAGAGCTCACACAGACAGGAGAGCCTAGCCCTGGAGCTATGGTGTATGTGGTAGCAACTGTGTGCTATCTTAGCAGTGAAGGCTCTCTTTGTAAGCAGCTAGGGTGTCTTTAAAGAATAAAACCTAGACCAAATGCAATGCATTTCTTCAAACTCATCCTGCACCATATAAAACCTGCTTTAGACTCAGCAAAACTTCAAATGGCAATTGCAGTAGTCACCACCAGGTTTTATAAACAGTTTGCACTACATGTAGTCGAGTCCTCCTCACTGGGAAAAAAGCACTTTGAAGCTACCAATTATGATATGAAATACCCACTGAAGTTTCTCTAATTCCCTAATATTCTTCTTTCTGTTATCATATTTATTCATGGATTTGATTTGATTTGGGATGTTTATTTCTCCAGAGATAAATCTGAAAATTTCAGAGGGATTTTTCAGTTAGAGAGAAGGGCGTAAGGGGAGTGGTCCTGCAGAAGAGGAATGTGGAAGGAACAGATGGTTCTTTGTAGGTTTCCTGTCTTCCTACGACAACACAGCTGGGCTATACCAAGCCTTATGTCCAATTCTATTACCTAATACAAGGGCACAAACATGTAGAGGTGTGCAAGCACTGTGGAGGAGAGGATATAGAATGGGGAGTAATGACCTGACCTTACACATCCTGGCTTTCCCATCGAGCAATGCCATACCTGCCCCTAAACAAACTCATCGCTCTTTTCCTGCCTTGTCTAACTTTGTTTGTCTGCCTCTAATGGGACTTCCTCTTCTGTGCTCCTGGGGCTTTCCTTTTTGTTCCCCCTCTTGCTCACACCTCACTGGTTTTATAAAGAATTTATTACCTTCTTGTGTCCTCACTCTTTCTTCTAATGACACAGCCTTAGCCAGTATGGTTTCCTACACCCTTTCTACAGTCCTGCTTTGCACAGCTGCTTTTTCTCTTGTCTTTCCCCTGCTGCCTACTTCTCTGCCAGTATCCATTCTGGGATTTTCTCCTCTGCCCTCTGTCCAGCTATGCCACAAGTTTTCCTCTACACAGTAGCTGTGTGTATACAATAATACAGCAATACAGCACACCATCGATAATCCCAGGGTGAGTTGCATGGGGGTGCTTGCAGAATATGTGCTGGTGATTTTGTAAATGAAATGAATGGATTCCTAGAAATAATCACCAGCAATGTGCTCCTCAGGCAGTACTTGAACCAATGCCTCCAGACTAGCATTGCTCCTTTCTTTCAATCTTCTTAGTTCAAGGGATAAGTTGCTCATGGATTTTTTTCTGAAGTGATCAGCACTGTGTACAAGCGGAGGCTGTTAAGAGATAATGCTTCTGTCCCTGAATCTCTTCCCAGCTGCTCCTTGCTCTTGTTCCTGTCTTCATAAATTCACTTCTAAATCTCATAGCCTTCATTTTCGCCAGACTGAAGTTTTCAAAACAAGTCTTGGCATATCTGGACTATTTCCTTGCTATATATAGACCAAAATAAAATGGCCAGCTACAGTGTGACCTGGTGAGAACATACGGAACACCTCACAGACTTTAGAAACAACTAGCTGTGGAAAAGTGTAATTAACTCATAGCAAGGCTACTGTGACATGAAGGAAGAATTTCTACCATGTTCTGCTACTGGATATGACCTGGTCTTATGGAAAATTATACTCTGGTGCAAGGAACTTTTGAAACTTTTACATATATATATATATATATATATATATATATATGCATGCACATATATATAAAGCATAAAGGACAAAAGTGTTAAAGGTGCTGGATTTGATCCATGTATGTAGACAAATCTTGTGGAGAATGGGAGAGTATCACGTTTTTCGTAATGTTTCTGTTTAAATTAACAATTCAAGTCTACCAAAATTCAAAGTATAGGAATACTGAGACTGATGTTCTGAAAGCAGATTTTATTTTTCTGTATTGAATCAGATTTGACTCAATTTGTCTCTATGTGAAATAATTGTTTAAAAATCTTTTCTATTGCAACCAAAAGTTTAGTAAAATAGTCACATTATTGTCATTTAAAACATGCTTTGCTGGTCACAGTACAAAATAATGACTGAAGGATAGGATGGGATAGGATAGGTTAGGATAGGATGGGATAGGATAGGATAGGATAGGATAGGATAGGATAGGATAGGATAGGATAGGATAGGATAGGATAGGATAGGATAGGATAGGATAGGATAGGACAGGACATATAAATCTCTACTCCCAGATGCTCTAGAATGGGTGGCTTCACATACTGGCTCTAAACAAAGGCTCAGCCCAAATGATGGAAGTATGGGAGACAGTACAAAAAATTGGAAGAACTTTGAAGAGCCCTTTGAAGTGCTGTTTTTTAGTTCCAGTACCATTGCCATGTACATGGGAATCTTCAGAAATGCTGCTTAATTTTGGCACAGGGTAAGACAGTATATGCAAACTAGGAGAAAATATAAGGACTGTACAATGGAGCAGCCACTGAAAAAATGATACAGGCAGTATCAAAAGCAAACTAAACAAAGCTGACTAATGCTGCACACATTCTCAGCTGTGATACATTTATGCACAGCAAATAGGTATGAAATGTCTGAGAAGAAACACCATATAAAGAGGGTTTGATGAATTAGGGGAGATCAGTGACAAAATGCATTCTATTAATTTCACCAGCATCCCTAAATACTCTGAGCAGGTCCTCAGCTACCTTGCATCAACTGAGGTTTTGCCACCAGATTTTGGATATTGGACACTTCTTAGCTATATTTAATCTAAGGTTATTTCCTATTTTTTGTTAATAATCAGCTTCAGCCCACTGGCTACAGGCCACTGATAGGTGAAAAGTCAACAGACATTTCACTCTGTTTGTCCTGTTTCAGGCTAAGGTTTGTAGGCCGCACCTTGCAGGAACGTTATTATGGGAGTTATTAAAAATCTATTTTTGCTGAAAACAATGCAAACGGAAGGAAGTGAGCCTGTCAGGAGACTTATTTCCTATTCAAGCCGACAGGTAGTTGGAGAATGGCCATCTGGAGTTTAAAAATTGCCAGTGGAGCCTCTCAGATTTGTCCCTTCCTGCATTAACACATTCACTCTGGATAGCACAGCGATGTTGTCATGGCACGACAAACAAGAAGCAAATTTCAGGGGGGGAAGGAATTGAAGGAAGTTAGTTAGCCATGAGAAAAATTGTTTGCTCTTGCAGTGCTAATAGCCAAGAGGCAAACACTTGGACACGATCCACTCATCTGGAAACACTTTTGTGTCATGGGAGCACCAAGGTACCGAGCACAAGAAGCCACAGGGCGAGGGTTCGGCTGCGGCACGGCTCCATCCCCACAATCTGCCTGCTCCCTGGCTCCCACAGCCAGATAGGCAAGTGTCCCAGCTCCCACTGCTCTTGGCAAAACAGATCCTTCCTTCTGCCTGCGGTTCCAGGGTGCTAAATCTTCATTTCCTGAAAACAGGAAAACTCTCCACCTAAAGCCAGCTCTCACTCTGAGTCCTGCTGCTCCTTCTGCAAGGAATTGCACATGACCCCGTCCCTCTGGTTAAGTGGGTCTAACAAAATCACAAGCAATCCATGCGAAAAGCAAATGAAGGCTTTAGAAGAGGAAAGCTCAGCTGCCTTCCAGCACCTCCCCCCACAGCTGACCATCCCTTTTGCACTTCTCTGTGTTGACAATATTACCCTGCAGTTTTAGACTCTAAGTGACACAGGACTTCTGAGCTGAAGTCCATTTTCCTCACCAGTGAGTGAATAGGAAATTGCCTGCATGACTGGTTTGCTTGGCTGGTTGCAGTCCCTTGTGCTTGTCCCTTGTCCAGCAAAATTTGTTTTCACCTTCAGCATGCTCTAACTCTTGGCTAAGAAAACATCACTCGCCAAGGGTCTATCACCAGAGTGTGGTTTGGCAAATGCATGTGTTGCAAAATACTGCCTGACCTAAAAAAAGCTTTTATATAATAGTAAGTCTTGCACGTGGATCCGAGCAATCCCAAGCACAAATACAGACTGAGGAGAGAATGGATTGAGAGCAGCCCTGAGAAGAAGGACTTGGGGTATTGTCAGGAGTAGCTCAATATGACCCATCAATGAGCACTTGCAGCCTAGAAAGCCAACCATCTCCTGGGCTGCATCAAAAAAAGCATGTCCAGCAGATTGAGGGAGGGGATTCTGTCCCTCCACTCCACTCTCATGGAATGCTGCATCCAGCTCTGGGGCGCCCAAAATAAGAAGATCATGGACCTGCTGGAGTGAGTCCAGAAGAAGGGCACTAAGTTGGTCACAAAGCTAGAATAATTCTTCTAGAAAGACAGGGTGAAACACAGTTGAGGTTTTTCAGCCTGGAGAAGAGAATGCTCTGGCAGACCTTACAGCAGCCTTCCAGTACTTAAAGTGGGCCTACGAGAAGGATGGAGAGGGACTTTTTTACAAGACAATGTAGTGATAGGACAAGGGGAAGTGGCTTTGAACTGAAATAAGATAGGTTTAGATTAACTACAAAAAATGAATTTTTGACTATGAGGGTGGTGAGCCACTGGAACAGGTTTCCCAGAGAGGCTGTGGATACCCCATCCCTGGAAGTGTTCAGGGCCAGGCTGGATGGGGCTCTGAGCAATCTGATCAAGTGGAAGGTGTCCCCATCCATGGTAAAGGGATGAACTTTAAGGTCCCTTCCAACCCAAACCATTCTGTGATTCTATGGTGGGAGTCCCCTTTATCATCTCATCTCTCCCCTTCATATTCATTTTATGCCTTGGTACTTTATAGTATATACATACACAAGGACAGAGTTTGATCAGTAGAAGCTAGAAAAGAGGGGAAAAAAAGAGTCAGAACTTTTTGGAAGCGTTTCCATTCAGAGGATTGATAATTATGAAGGTTTTATTCCACCTTTTAAAACTGTAATATTTTGGAGGAAGATTACCAAATTCATACACTTAACAGAAACTATTGTAAGCATTCTGTGTACATGAGGAAAAACAAATCTCTATTTGAAAGTGACGACCAGCTTCAAAAGAAAGAGATTCCTTTCTCCACCAAATTTTCAGGCCCCATTTCAGGACCCTGCTGAATCAGGGCTCTCATGTGCTGAACTAGGGCAGCTGGCATTATTGAATATTAATGTGGTAAGGTAATCCCTCAGCGATGCATGACACTTATGTTTTTGGTTTTACTTAAGCTGTAATTTTCAAAGTTGGACAAGCTTGGAGGAAAAAACCACCTGGCAAACAAACAAACTTTAAAAATTAAAGGAATTTTCCAAGTTCACTGGATTTGCAAGGCTAGGAAAACTGCAGCTTGATTAGTAGTCAATGAAGGAGAAACAATTACACACCAGAAAGTAACATTCAAGGGCTCATGAAATGTGGCCCCAATGTGTTTCTTATTTTTGTTTTTATATGTGAAGGGATCAGCTGCTATGGTGATGGGCAAATAAAGTAAATAATTCCAACAAATATTCCATGAATCGGAGTTGTGAAATCTGTGAACAACGTTATGTTCTCCTTCCATCCCCTTGGAGTAAAGAGCTGGTCAAATGTGCTGCTTTGAGCCTAAACTTGCCTGTTGCTCCCTTATTTTCCTCATAACTGTTCTAAGATACACCACCAGCTGAAACAGACAAGGCAATGCAAGGTGAGAGGCTGACCTCAAAATTAACTTGGAGTATGCTAGAAGCCAAGATTTCTCATGACATCATAGAAATATGCATGATGGTAACTGAGATAGTTCACTACTCCACAAACTGCACTAGGAGCAACCTATGTTCTACCTAAAGAGACAGACTCATATGCAAAGTGTGTACTCTAATTCTTTATTTAACCATGTAAAAATACAGTCATCAGGTGGACCTTAGGCTAACCATTGGATTATAAAATCCATTTTCTTCCTGCATTTGCAGTGCAGAAATCCCATGCTGAATGTTCCTTTCAGTTGCCTTGCTGGATTTTGTACGGGCAGTTTATACCTGATTTATTTCAAACTCTGTTTATAGGTTTTATTTCTTTAAAAAGTTGTTCTTCACCCAGATGAATGCTCATATTCACTCTTTAAGTGGCATGTTTTATACTCAGCCTTGAATCCTTGGCAAATTATATACTCAAGATCTACTAAAATATTATATCCTTGTGAAGATAGTAAATTCCCTTGACCTTTTTCTGTAAAGACAGATAAGTACCATAATCATTTGCCTCAATTACACCTGCTATGCCATTTTCACTTTGATTTTGAAAGTTGAATTTATTCTTTTTAATCATTATTAAGAACATATGTATTTCCTGCCAAGGCACTCTTATAAAAACACTGGAGGCATATGAGAAAAATTCCTCTGAGGCCTCAGGCACATTGATCTGTCCTGAGAATGTGAAGTGAGGAGAGATTGATGCATGGACTACCTGTCCAGGAATTTGGTAGTACTGGATTGGATTTTCCATGGTTTCTCTCTCTCTTAATTTGACTGAAATTACACATCAGTCACATGTATGCATCCGTGCACACACACAAATGGGTATGCACACACACACACACACACAAAAAGTGCTCCTTCAGAGCCATGAGGATAATGTTAGACAAGATCTGGCTGCAGTTTAGTCACAGACGAAAAAATGAATTTCCACACCTCCTTATACATTTTTGACAGTGCAATTTCTGTTTTAGCTATATGGAAATAGCCATTTGAAACTTAAATATTACATATGGTCAATGTCCCCTCCAAAGCAAACTAGGTGAAAGGAACGAGTAGTTACCACTGGAATTATAATTGTCAGTAAAGCATAGAGCCAGGATAGGCAACTCCAAAGAGATTCTTTGATTTAGAATTTAAAAATAAAAAAGAAGAAAAAAAAAAAAAGAAAATAAATTTAAAATATCATTCCATCTATTTATCTTTCTCTGTTATCTCCTGGAAGACCTGCTGAAGGCCACTGATGTTTTTCCAGTGATGTGGATGAAGACATTATGTAAAGTGTGACACAAAAGCATTTCAAAGTAAAGTCACCTACTTTCTCAAAAGTTCATCTTCTGTTTCTGAAATTCAGTCAGTGGGACTGTAGCCACTTGTGGCTATTTCTAGAAAATTAAGAACATGAATATCTCTTCTTCCTCTAGCAATATGAATTATTAAGACCAGAAGACAGATATTTACAAGTCATTAGGCTGACCTCCTGCAACACACCAGTCTTTGAATTTCACCCAGAAATTCTTGCAAACCCATAAGTCCAAGCTGACTTCAATCATACTGTTAGAAAGGTGTCCTATTTTAATTTAAATATTTCAAGGGATGGAGAATCTATGAAATCCCCATGGTAGTTATGCCCTCACCTCTAAAAATAAGTTACTTATTTCCTGACCATATTAACATAGTTTCAGCTTCCAATCACTAGATCTCTATTTTTTCCCTTATCTTCCAGAATTAAAAAGCATTTATCTATGTAGGAAATGATAGAGAGTGATTAAAACTTTACAGTAAAAGAACAGTATATGGAACTTTTTTACCTTTGTATTAAAGGCTTCCCCTTTCCAGTTATACTGTAAAGAAAGAGTAAACACTGAGTGAAATTACTGTGAAGCAGGAAAGATCAGACTTTTCCCTCAAGCCACTTTACTTGAACAGGCAGAAACAAAGCAACTAATCCATAAGGATCTGTATTAAAATAAACAGCTTCATTATGCCCTACTTTGCACTTTATTTCCACATGCCCCAGTGTTTTGCAATACAGATTTGGTTTAGATTGGACAGTCAGTCTTGGCTCCACATTTTCAATATTTAAGTCAGACTCCCAGTATCACTTCAATGGGATATTTAGGCCAACAGCAACTTGGCTTGAGTTCCTAACACCAAAATGAGACAGACTACCTCACTAGATACCTGGAGAAGTTCTGGTGTCTAGTGTGGTAGTCTGTATCATTTCTTTGAAGCCAGATTGAATCCTGGGGACCATTCCAGCACTGCCTTGTACCCTGTATCACTCAGTTGGGTGGGGCTGCCCAGTACAGATGCTGGCCCACCAGCAATGACTTTATGCAGTGGGCAGGGAAGCAAAAGGGACTGTGCCTTTAGCAAATCAAATTTTTGCCCAACTAACCATTTATAATAAGATAAGTGAAAGGCATTCCATTTTTCAGCTTAAATGATCTTTGCAACCATCATGGTAAAAACACATGTTTTGTAGTCTGCAATCTTTTTTGGCACAACTGAAACGTTTTGCACAGCTTACTGATTTATTGTTTTGATGATCTTTTCTTTAGCCTTAGCAGTTCACAATGTCTCTTGTGACATTGCTCTTGACAACCTGACACCTGAGTAGAATTCATTTTCCTTTAGCCACTACCAAAAGGTAACAATTTCAGTGATAATTTAATGGTTCATAATATATACATAAGCCACACAGACCAGATCAAGTGACTTTCACATGAAATGTTAGCCCCAAAACTAGGTCCCTAAATCCCTGTGTAATTACAGCTATCAATATATTCAGTGCACATGTATCCACCATCCCTTTCAGTTTTCAGTCTGATCCTTTGGATGCAGATTTGCAGCTCCTGTGCTGTGAAGACCAAACTCAGATACCATGTGCAGGAATTCTAAGGTGTTTGGCTGAACAGGACAGGATCAATTTATTTTGATGAGATTTTTGTTGAATTAAAAGAGCACATACACTGCCCAAATGTAAAATATTATTTTTCTCACTGGTTATTTGTATAACCTAAATTTATTGCAGATGAATTCCTTTTTATTCTTAGTTAAGTTTGCCTTTGTTACCAGTGCCAGATTTGCCAGTTAATACACAAAAACATCACAGCCTTACAGACTGCAGCTTAAGAACAGATCTTTGTGCTTCCTTAGGTTCAACTATCAACAAAATGCAGCTAGTAAATGATGAAGAGACTCAGGAAATGTTTAGTTCTAAAATCATTAATTGTTTTTTATTCCAGTTGCAGCATTTTTTATGAAGTCAACTTCCTAAAAATTTGCATGATCTTCTCTTTAGGTAACCAACATCTAGAGACATGTAGACTGGATCCGAAAATGAGAGGTGTCACTCATTTGCACAGCTCGTTTCTATCTACCATTCCTCAACACACTGGCATTTCTTCCTGCAGTACAATCTGATGACCCATTGCATTTTCAGTATCCCAGCTCTTCTGGCAAGACCATAATAAAAATCTTTCTCTCTGCTTCTCAGAGAGAAAGGTGAATGCTCTGCCTAATATTTCCCTACTGACAACCAGGTTTGTAACAATTAATTGAGGGGGCAGGAGAGAAACCTGTGCTCCTGCCTTGAGCCCTCACATGCCAAGCTACAGCCTGGAATTTTTACAGCTCTGTCCTGAAACTCTGACAAGAAGGGTTTGCAACAGAAATCTTGCCAGACCCTTAACTGTAGCGACGCCACTATAATATTTATAAGCACATTATACTCTTTCCAAACATATGCACTTATTACTTATGTCTCTGCTTCTGCCTCTCTTCTGGGGGACTTTTCTGTATAAACAAAACAGATTCTCTTGCTTATACTTAGAAAATCTAATTGCTCTGCGTCTCTAGCTGTTATACAAATGCCCAAACAGCCAAGAGATACTTTCAGTGCATTTGCACAGCAGTAAGTCTCTACAAAAAACATAAACTTCCTTTTCCACTTTGCTCTTCTTTTCTTTCATAAATCTGCCCATTTCACTCGTGTTTGGATAAGATTCTTCTTTAGGGAAAAAAAAAAAAAAAAAAGAAAGAAAAAAAAGCTAAAAAGATGCAAGTCTGAGGTGGATAGGCCATCAGTTATACAGACCAGCCTTACAAGAGCTGACAATTCTGTCCCTTTAAGTAAACAGAGGAGCAGAAAAGATACATAAACAAAAAGACCTCTTTCAGGGCTGACAGCTTGTCTGCTCCAGCAAAAGCAGGTTCCCAGGGAAAGTGATTGCCAAATAGTTATAGGGAGTGACAGGGATTTCCTAGATTTTCCATGAACATCTCAAAGCAGTTTGTTCCTGGGCACAGATATGCCCATTTCTGTTGATGAGTTAGACAGATGTGGCCTGCAGGTGAGAAACTGCTCAGAAGTAGCTAACCCAAAAGAACACAGGTTCCTCTCCACAAGGCTTTAGCAGGATTCAAAGTCACCAGAGCTTTTAGTGAACACAGACCAGGATGTCTTTACCTGCTGCTGGATTTCAGGTTTGCAAATCAAAATCAAACTGAGGAATAACCTGACAGCAGCCTCAACTGAGCTTAAAGCAAAATTAAATAGCATTCAATTCTGAAACAGTAGAACCCTACTGAAACCATCTTTCTTGTGAGAGTTTACCTGTGTTTTAAACAACACTTAAGATGGGTCTAGATGAATTCTAAAACACTAGGAAATCAAACTAGGAAATCAAACACGTATAGATATGAATATGTAGCCTGATTCTAGTCAGGAGCACTAGGTGAGTTTTCCACTTCAGCTACCTTTTTACCCTTACTGAGAAATATTTCAGTTGTATCTGTTTGAAGGCTTAGATAATTCAGAAATTAAACTACTTTGAATTATGGTATGCATATAGCATGTAAAAAGGAAGTAATTGGGGGGCGGGGGTGGGGAGAAGACTTTTAAATAAAAAAGTAATAACTAGAGCACATTATACACAGAAATTTTATAAGTCAGTTAAATTACTCCTGTGTGGCATTTTCTGAAAAACAGTTTCTCTGGTTTCTCTGATGCTGATGCAGTCTCTCTTATCAGGAGAAATGTACATTGGTCAGCATCTTTCTTCTACAGTTCTTCTACAGTCATAAACAGGTCATAAAAAATTGAAACAACTTTTTAAAAACATCTACTTTCACATAACAAAAGCTCTCTAAAATATTCTTTCCTGTTGCACTTTATTCTTTCTTAGCTTTTGTTTTCTCAAAAAAAAAATAGTTTTTAGTGAGTCAGCTCTTCTGTCTACACATATGACATATGTGATACGGCTGCAGAAAGAATGGGGAAAGAGTAGACTCAAGTTATCCCTAAATTATATGATGAGTTGTCTGAATGACTGATCTGATCATAACAGTAAGAAAATGATGTGAGGTTGGATGAATGTCTATGTTTCTAATCCTGATAATTTTAAGGATGTGAAGACAAAGTTACCTGTGGGGGGAAAAAACATGATGGAAGACCAAGTATAATCCATATGTAGGAGGAATTGTATTAAGATTATTCTTACATATATATGTGTTTCCTCTAAAAATATTTGCATTAAATTCTGGGGATTAATCTAAGTAGAACCTCCCACAAAACACTGCAGAACTCAGTCACTAATGCTGAAACCTAGCATTGATAGTAGGCCTGAGTTTTATTACCTGAAAATATGTCTGATCATTCATGATTCTTTGAATTTGAGGAAATTAAAAAATAATTAACCCCTGCACTGAAATGATATGGCACAGAGATAAAATCTAATATTTTTTTTCATTTTCCCTTTGTTTTTGGCATGAATTATGTCAGAACACTTTAGCCTTGAATGAACTTTATCCTGACAACTGAAATTGTAAAGCCAGGAAGTTAAGAGACTATTAAGAAAAATGAGACCAAGGGGGCAAAAAAACATACAAATAGGTTTGATGACAAGGAACAAATTTCATTAAGAAGAAACCCACATGAGGAAAACCAGTTTCTACTTTACTGTTTTAATAGACAAAGTCAGCAATATAAAACAACCAGGTCATCCATCTATTCCTGCAGGAAAACCACTGGAGCCTTCAATATCATAGTGTCAGCTGCTTTTCCATAGCCTGACCTCATGAGCTAAGAAGCATGAACTCTGCTAAAAAAGATTCCTTTGGGTTCAGTAAGGCTGCCTCCTGTTTTTCAGCTTGCTCTATGTGTGTGTGTGGGTATTGTGACACCTGCAGTCTGATAGGGCTGTTATTGCTCTAACTAGGCAAACTAATTTAGGCACCCGGGGTATTTTTTTTTAGTCATGCTTAAGTGGCTGATTTTAGCCTTTGAAAACAGGAAACAATGCTGTAATTGTAAAGAAGTAATCTGGTAATCAACCCATTAAGGACAAGAAATCATTTGAGGGTGGTTTGCTTTTTTCTGGGTTTTTTTTTTTGGGTTGTATTTTTTTGGTTTTGGTAATGGTTTGATTTTTTTGTTGTTCTTGTTGTTTGGGGTTTTTTTTTGAGCCAGAAGCTTACAACTGGACACAACTCAGGCACTACTTTCCTTAACTAACCCCTAATTCTGCTTAGAGCAGTAAGGAAATGGAGGAGGAGGAAGACTTAAATGGACTGAACCAGAAAATAATAAAAGAAAAACAATACTATTCTCTGGAGAAATGAGTGTCATAATGAAAAATCAGTTTATTCTCAGTTAGAATAAATTTGGAAAGAAAGAAAACACAAGAAGATAATTTTCAAAGGAACTGCTCTCATAAAAAATTGATGTGTGTATCATGGGGCTAGCTTTAAAAAGGAAGCAATAATTTAAAGACCATTCCCTTTCTCAGAGCCCTTACTTCAAATTTAACAAAATAGTCAAGGGCAGAGCTGTTTAGAAAAGCTGATTCACCTGAAAGTGATTTGGGCAGGTTTTGTTTCCTTTCCTTTCAGTAATATATTGTGATTAACAGCTAAGATGTATAAGGAGAGCTAAGTTGTTAAATCAAACTTAGAAAATCAGAGTGGACAGTCAGAGAGAATGTTAAATTGAAGGAAGAATCATTTTGCTTTCCCACTGCCCAAGACATAATCAAAAGCTCTGCATCTACAGCTCATGAGTCAAATCTTGACCTCAGCTACACCCATAAGTGAAAGACAGGTACTATACATGCATACCTAATTAACAGCTTTGTTTCTAGGTGTTAGGATACCAAGCAAATTTCCAGTAAATTTCACTCCTGAAAAACTAAATCCAACATTTTTGAGGAATGACAGGACAACAGATATATGCAGCCAACTATGTAAATCCATGACTTGGCTTGTCAACGATGACATTAGGCAGGGTTCCTGGGCAATGTAGACACACAACCATCTTCTGGTTTTTTGCTTCTGGACCTGTAACTGAAAGTTTTGAATTTGGGTCTGCCTTCCACGCTCATTTGCTGAAGATGACGGCCAGAAGCTGCCTCTAACCTCCTGCCTATGTTCCAGCACTACTCACCTGAGCTGTGGTACTTTTGCACACAGTGTCTCCTCAGTTATTCGACAGGAATTTCCTCCCACACCACTGACAGAAGAACAAACCACATGAAAATGGAATGAGTCCTAAGACACTGAATATTTCCCCTCCCCATCCTGGATGTTTACAAGCATTCTTTGCTGTCAAAACAATATTCGTACAAACCAGTGATTGTACTGGGGTATTTCAGACTAAGCATGTGGCTAGATATATAGAGAAGCACTCAGAAAACAACTTTCTTAAACAAATAAACAGCTGAGCTCTTGAACTTTATGCTCACAGTAATCTCTGTCATCATTAATCACGCTCAGTGTTTGACATAGCAGCCTAAATGAGGGGGGCATGGAGAGCAGGGGAGTAGGGTAGAAAAAAGTCATAACCTCCTGTTTAAACTATCTGAGAATCATTTTCTTAAACCTGGAATATAGGATGTGTCTGATCCATCTGCTCAGGAGCACTGATCTTGTGAGGAGACAGACCCAATACCTTTGGCATGAGTGATACTAGAATTTCATGGATGGCATTCACAGTTAATTGCTAAAAGCCCAAAAGTCCCTTGCAAGAAGCCTCCATAGACCAGCACAGCTTCTGTATCATAGCTTTTCAGAGTCTGTTTCTGCTTAAAAAATGATAAAAACACAATCCAGCTTCTAATAACAAGAGTTTCTGCATTAAGAAGATGCTTAGAGAAAAGGATCACTTCAGAAGTCTTGAAGAGGACTCAGATAAGAACCACAAACTACTGTTTCAAGCAGTACCCTTGATTTTCGTATGAAAAGTTTCTCATCTATAGTCACAAATCCAGGTGGAGAAGCTGAGGTAGTCCCTGTTGTCAACATGTATTATTCTCCTATGACACCAGAACATTATTGATTTATATACAAGTTACTGGAGTCATTCACATTATTTTCTTTGGAGAGAAGATGGCTGCTGGAGAGATTAAGTGGGGAAAGAGATGTGGGCAAAAAAAAGGGATTATTTTTGCTGCTAGCAAAACTTGCTTTTTTTCCCCTCGTTGTCAAATAGTGCTGTTCAGTTGATGAAAACCAGATGGACCCACAGACATTTGATGAAGCAATAAGGTCCACATGCTGGATGCTAACATGAAGCAAAGGTGCTAATTACTGGTTTGTAGGTTAAAAAAATGCTCCACCTGCACACTATAACTTCTGAGCCTTCATTTGCTAGGAACAGGAAAACAATAATGTAACCAATTCATTGTTCCTGTCCCATTAATTGTTCTTTTATGATTTTTTTTTTGAATTTTAAGGCAGATTATGACCCTGAGTGACACAAAAAAAAAAACTATGCAACTAGATTTGCCCATTGAACAGACTGAAGAATCAAATCATTTCTAGGTAGAGTAATGCATAGTCGGGGACCAACTGTGTTCCTTAGTATTGGCTCAGCCTGGCCACAAATAGATCCTGAAAACCTTTAGCCTCCTGTAAAAAAAATTAAGAGAGTACTAGAGCCTTAGCAGACAGGCCTGACTCCCACCTGCAGCAAGTGAGCCATGGACCCCAGCATGAGCCCAGGGACTTCTGTCCCTGCTAAAGTGCTGCTGCTGATGGAGCTTGCTTTGCTGCTGGTATGCAACAGCTGATTGACTTGTTTGCTTCCACAAACAACACAGGCTTACCAAGGAAGCTACAGAAGCTGGGAAGGTGACAGCCCTTCCCTCTCCATGCTTAGTGTTATGTCTCATTGTGCACTATAGAAAAATTAAACCTTGAATTGAATCATGTGCCGTTGGCTGCCTTCCTCACCCTGGCCTTTTCCCACACTGTCAAATTTTCTCTTTTCCTACATTGCCTTGCCTTTCTTAAATTTTATTTCAGGACAGATTTTCACCTTCCTTCATCATTTACTCTTTTTGTCCTCAGAAGTCCCTGCACTACAGGGACTACCTGTGGCTGCAGCAGGGACATGGGTGAAGGCATAGGACCAGCTGGATGTATCTACATCCCTCCCTCCAGGGCAGTGTTTGGAAGACAGGTATCCTTGCCTCTGGCCAGTTAGCAGTCAGCAGCACTGCAGTGTTGTGCTCCTGCTTCTGACACACTTTCGTTCAGCAGCTTCATGTGGTGGGGAGCGTGGTGGAGAAAACAAGTTCATAGCGTGACCCTGTCTAAAATCAGCAGAGCAATCCTCTCCTTGTCAACTTGTACCCAGCTTCCTGTTTTGATGCACCATTCCCTGACTACTATTTAATCCCACTTTGGCTCTAAAAATATTACAAAATACATTTTTGGCAACAGCTTTCTGAGATTCCTAGCAAAAAAATTCATTTTTGGGAAGATGCCGAAATCTAATAAAACTCTTCAAGAGAAATATTTTCTAACTATAGCTACTGTGACCACTTGTTGCATTAAGCACTGATGTTTGGAAATAACCTGTTATGGCAGAAATTGATACACACTTCTCTGTAAATGATTTGTAAGTGCTGTTGTCACCAAAAAGACTACCACCCTGTGGAATAGCGTGACCCTGGGACAAGGAACAAGATTACATGTAAGAGACAAGCTGAAACAGCTCTTTAATATAATTCAGAGAATGGTGACCTTTCACAAACAAAACTACAATAATAGGAGCCTTAGAAGTAACAAGTGCTACCAAATAATTTCCCAGATACCACTAACTTGAAGATAAGCCTGAGGAATAGTATGGAGTAAATCTCTCTGGAGTCTGTGATACACAGATCTGCATTCTCTGAAACTAGAGAAGATCTTAAGGAAGGTAAAATTAAACAATTGCAGCAGTATTTGTGATACAACCCTAATAATTTGGGGAATAGGAAAATATACGGTATTAGAACAATATTTCATGGTTTCTGGTTGCCCCAGAACTCTCATCTGCTTGGTATTATTTTCAGCTTGAAGGTGATGCTGGAGGGTGTCTACCTTTTACTTAATAAATACTTGGGTTTTAAAGAGATGTCACTCTAAGCAGAATTTCCTCTGATATTCCTGAATGAATGGGAAAGATCATTCTGCTGAATCAAAGTAGAAATAGACATGCCCTGGGTGCAGCATACAGCTCCCCTGGTGTAAGGGAAAAATCCCAAAAGGCATAAGTGGACTCAAGATCAGCAGTTTCTTCATTTCATAGATTTGCAAAGTCCACTGCATATTCTGACGTTTGCTGAAATCCAAGGAGTATTTTATAGTCAATTAGCAAGGTCTCAGAGGATTTCTCAGAAGCATAGAAGTGATCAGTGGACCCCAGATTAGGAGGTGTTCTGTTAGAAACTTTGGAAAACAAATGTTTCCTGTCCTAGTTTCGCCATGTTCCAAACCATGGACAGATCATACAGTGAATAAAATCTAAATACAGCCAATACATATGATTCTTACTTTAGTTCTATTAGAAAATGCTAGAAGACCAGTATGCATTAATTTTCACTTCACACACAGACTGTTTCCTTGTAACACACTCTCTCTCTGCTAGGTCATATCTAAGAAATATGCTTACATGGCAATAGCTCTTTTCTTATAGATCCACAAATATTCTACTGAGATAGCCATAGTTTAATATTTTTTTTCTTTTTTTTTTTTTTTTCACAAAAATCATACTACTGATTGCTACAACAAAATGAGACATGAGCTTCAAATAAAACAAGAGGTTAACAATAATTTGGATCATTTCCGTGTTAAAATGGTTGGAGCTAATACACTCTTATAGCTTATAGCTCCCATAAGATTGTAAAATGCATGAATTTTTTTTAAATACATCACAAATTGACTAATTAAATCTTTGAACTACTCACAGATATTATAGAAAAGATGTCTCTGAGGGGAGACAAAAGAAGACTGGGAAGGACAATGGTGTCCATCTTTAAAAAAGAGGCAGAGGAGGAAAGGGGAAATTTTTACGCTACAACCCCAGGATACCAGAGAAATTCTTAAACAAATAATCAACAAACCATCTGTAAATACCTAGAAAATAAACAATGTGATAAGCATAAGCCAGTTTACATTTGCCAGAACAAACTGTGCAAAACCAAAGTATTCCTACAACCACATAACAGAACTTGTGGATAAAGAAGTCATAGTTGTAAAATAGCTCATCTTAAGAAATGTGCCAGACTGTATGACATGATGTGCTCTGGAGAAAATTATGGAAGCACAGACTAGGTGAAAGAGAAATACAATTTTCTTTCTGGGAGGGAACAACCAATGGCTAAAGGACCTTTCCTATATCCAGCCTATTCCTATATCCGATACAGAAAATATTCTATATTTTCACTCAGTATATACTGAGGAAAATCATCAGTATTTTCACTAATGATCCATAAAAGATACAAAAAGTATTTATCAAATATGAAAACCAACTTATTCATCAAATTTGAAGAGGGCACAAATAAGACAGTCTCTAAATGCAGAAGTTATAAAAGACACCATAATACTCCTACATTCATTTTATCAGTCAGAAGGGCACACTTTCCACAGGACAGAGGACTATTTATTGCCTCTTTACAGGAATAAACTGCTGCATGAACAGCTAGAGAAGTATTTAAAGAAAAGAGAACGAGGGGTTATATAGTGGATCACAGGGTGAATGATGCAGTGCTTCAAATGACACGTTGGAAAAAGAAGATAAAGAAGATAAGCAGCCTGCAGGAGACCAGATTCTCCTTCTTCCTCTTTCAGAGCTTGAGAGACCTCAGTTCTGAGAGGAGAACTGCATATTAAAAGCCTACAAAATATGTCTTAGAGGAAAAACGAAAAATTGAGATTACTTATTACTAAAAAGAGGATGGAGGGGACATGCTAATTGTCTTAAATATACAAAAGAAAGTTGCAAAGATGAAGTACATGTTTTCTATGCCCCTGGTGTTTAGGACTAGGTTAACAGAAAGACTTAGATTTTGTATTAGCAAAGGCTTCCTAAGAATATGAATGGTGAAGATCTGGAGTAAACACAAGACTCTTCAAAATGAAACATTTTTAAGAAGCGATCAAACATGTAAGACATAATACAGTTACGGTTGGTTCTGTCTTTCCCTGTTCATCACTTTGAAGTCTTTGTTCCCATACTCCTGTGAAATGAAGTCCACAGAAAGCTGATGGCCTCTGAGGTCACAGTCTTCAGACTCCTATCAAAGTGCATCTCTATAATACAGTTCTCAACTAAAAGTTTAATGGCAAGGGCAGACAGCAGTCCACAGAAGAATTTGAGGTTTGGCAGTGGTCAATTGGTTGAAAAAGCTTGGACATATTGGCACAGGCCCTACCTCGAAATCTGAACTCATTTTACATCCCCACCATTTACATCCACCAGGATCCACCAGATCTCACTGAAATATTAAAAAAAAAAAAAAAAAAAAAAAGGGGGCGAGGTGGAAGCGCAACTTACCCGCTTCCCTCCCCACTTTTTCTTTATTTAAACTCATGGAAACTGGGAAATTCTCCCAGATTTGCAAGAGGTACAGCAGTACAATTTTTTTTTTTTTTTTTTTCCCACACAACTAAGGTGGCACAAATTTAAGCACACAAGATGTATAATTATTACCCTGAAATGCACTGCCTGGAATGTATTAATGCTGTCATGAAATGGAATTTATACACAATGAGGAAACAGTTAGCCCTCAGATTTGCTGGACATTATCAGCCGGGCTGTGACATCAAGGGCAGCCAGTCCAACACCTCCAAGCGAGCTCAGCACTCCCAAACCACGTTACACTTCTGAGTACTTATTACCAATAAAACAATTGTTATGGCTGTATATTTTTAGGTAGCCCAGATGATTTTTCAGCCAGTCTTTCATGTGCTGAAGAGGTTAATGTGATACAGTGAGGCTCACTTGGAGAGCTTGAAGACAACATGTTTTACCTCACAGCTTTGGTTCTGCACTTCAGGAGCTGCTGTGCAAAAGGTCACATGGAATAAACCCACTGCAAACAATCATCTCTGCTGCTGGAGAATGAATCCTAACACCACTTTGGCACTTGTGGGTATCAAACAGCAGCTGTACTCAAAGGAGAGGAAAGAACACTTGAGTGTTTCTGCTGCAGCCCCAACCACAGCAAGCCCCAACAGGCAGGCAGTGGTCGTGGCTGTCTCTGTAACACCTGCCCTGGTCCAACAGAGACACTCTGAGCAGCAGCTCAGCAGGGCTCCAGCTCACCCACAACAAGCAGACCTCACCATGCATTAGGATCTGGCTAAGTTTTAGACCCATGACACATTTTGGCAAGTTGGCACCTGGTGGTTCAAATGCACCTGCTTACAATTAGCTACAATAAATTCCACATAAAATATCTCATTGCTTGGATCAGGGTACCTTGTCCACATACTCATTTTTAACCCTTTCAGTATCCTAGCTTTATTAAAGGTTAGCCACAGAGATTTCCTTTAACTATTATTAACCTTTTCTTCACCAGAGCTGCCCTCTTAAAAATTCCATTTAAGGACCCTATATTGAGGACAAAAGAAAGCCCATTAACAGCAGTGCAAGAGACTGAATTGGGCTGTATGAAGACAAATAAAGTAAACAAAACCCACTGAACATTCTCTGTGATGCTGAGCAGAAATAGATTAACTCCTAATATGGAGTTAATACTCTCCCAAAACACACAATAGCATTTCCTTGTACTCCTAATTATGACAATAAAACAACTGTTTTTGGAGAGGAAATGAAGAAACACCAGAAATCACCTGGTCACCCAATACACGTGCATTATTGAGCTATAAACTTCCATTTTTGGATACCACCACCACCACCACATTCTGCTGCTACGGTGATATTTTTTATGTCCCAAAATATGAACTTTAAGAGGGACAGCCTGCCTGGTTTATGTACTATTGTGGGACATTGAGATTTTTACTGGAAAGAAATAATGAACTATCAAACAAACATGCTCTAATTGTGCTAATAAATAGTCACAAAATCCTGTTAACTCCAAAAGCCTGGGGCAAAATGTATTTACTCCAGGAAAATAAGAAGTAAATTAATTTAGGATAGGATGCACCTGGAGGAAGTTTAGACCTAACTGTTGGCCCAAACCAAATGTGAAGGATGTCTGGATCCAGTTCCATATTCATATTCCATCTTGCTTCTACCGCTATAACATGATGGAATGGGAAAAGCCAAACTACAGATCCAAGAATATAGAATATTTCAAGGATTAATATAAACCCTTCTCCTCCTTCAATGAGACATACAGCATCCTTGTAGTCAACATTATGCAAACTGGATGCATACATAAGCATATGAAATTTAACTCTGTCCATCCACTTTCTATTTCTTTTGGTAACACAGAGTTCACATCCTTAACTGCTTTATTCTCCCAAATGAACGAAGAGTAATGCTCACCAATACCACAGCCTGACAGGTAAAAAAAGGTACAGAATGAAGACTGACTACCAACCTTTCAAAAAATTCTTCCATTCTGATTTAAAAGTGGAAAGGAAGGTTTTTATCACAAAAAAAAAAAAATGCTGGTGGTCTCCCATTATTTTTATTTTTTATTCAGGACTTCAGTTAAACTGAAAATATAGCTGATATTTTGGCTGAATGGGCATTTGGAATTCAGTATGTTGACAATGAAATCAACTCCTTCTTGTAAAACCATGGGATTAAACACAAAGTACATTACAACATTTTTTTTTCTCTTTTTTTTTTTTTCTTCTTTTTCCTTTTGTTTGGTTGTGTTTTGTTTGGGGTTTTTTTTGTTTGTTTGGGGTTCTTTGGTTTTTTGATCACGGAGGTCAAAGTATTGTGGCATGTTTATCCTCCCCTACTCTAGCTGGCAACCCTTCTGCTTCCTTTCTCCAACTGGAGGGGAAGGTGAGAGGCTGCTTTGCATTGTCTGGCAGGGGACATTCGTCTCATGGGAGAGAAGATGCCTTCCTACTGACTACAAAAAAAAAGTCTCTGTAGACAGGATATGCAGCACACTCCATGCAAACTTCATTTTGATGTAATTAAGTGATACTCACAAGGCAACATCACTTTATGTGTTACTGAGTTTGCTCTGGCGTACTCCAGGGGCTGAGCCCATCTGGGGCCAGAGAGCAAGGAAAAGGCTCAAGACTGCAGACTTCCGAGTGCAAAACCACCTGGCCATGTTTTAGATGCTTAATCCAAATTGTCACATGTAAATGCACATGCTGTTTCAGGCCATGTAGAGCTCACAAGCATTAGTGTTAGAAAAGCTATCTGATACACCTAAAGAGGCACTGATTGCTCTATAAAGGAATAGAGGCACCCCAGAGAAGGGCCAAAAAAGTTGAAAATAGTACTGGATCACCTCCTTTATGGAGACAGGCTGAGAAATTTGGGACTGTTCAGCCTGGAGAAGAGAAGGTTGTATGGAAACCTCACAGCAGCCTTCCAGTACCTGAAGGCAGCCTACAGGGAAGCTGGAGAGGGGCTCTGCATCAGGAACTGTAGTGACAAGACAAGGAGCAATGGGAACAGACTGAAAGAAGGGAAATTCACATTTGATATTAGGAGAAAAGTCTTGACTGTGAGGGTGGTAAACCACTGGAACATGTTGTTCAGAGAGGTTGTGGATGCCCTAACCCCGGCAGTGTTCAAGGCCAGGTTGGATAAGGCTTTGAGCAACATGGTCTAAGGGAATGTGTCCCTGCCCATGGTCCCTTAAGATCCTTTCCAACCCTTAACATTCTATGATTATATAAATGAAAATGACATAGAGGTCTTACAATCTTATACAGTTAGTAATAGGATTAATCCAGAAAACATCTCTGACACTTCAGAAAAATCTCAATCAAGCAAAAAAACCCCAAAGAGTCATAACTGCAGTGTACCAGAGGAGAGGAATGGGAAAAATTGCTGTCTACAGCTTTAATAAATTCAAATGTCTATATCAAAGCAATACAACAGAAGTAATTTTTCATATCTAGTCCACAGAAGCCAGATGCACTTAGAGTGTGTGTACATATATACATAAAATTCCCATCAAAATTGGTGGGAGTTGTGCAGCCTCACAAAAGAGGCACAGTTTTCTTATTTGAAGCACTTTAATCATGAAAATTCCAGAGAACTTATCTTGTCACCAGTCTCTTGGGATACATCTGTCTCACATTCAGTAGTTCAGGTAAAGCAGTAAAAAAGAAAAAGGCAACAGAAAAGCTTTGTGAAGTTTTATTAAAGACTTTTACGTAGAGCAGGGTTCAACAAGATATTTGCCACTCCACCAAAGATTTATGCCACCAAAAGCCAACTTGGGCCTTTAATATAAACCAAATCCCCCTATATTTAGTTGAGCATGGAGAATGCACAATCACACTAAAGTGAATCCAATAGGTGAAAGGATGGAATCTATAACTTACATTTCTCTCTCTATAACTTATATTTCTCTCTCTATAATTCTTGTTGACTTGAATAGCACCACTCTCTCCAAACATATTCTTATTTCCCCAAAGCTTGAAATTCTAGGGAGAGCTGTAACAACAACTCAGTCCAACAACTTCGTGATTGCTCCCTTTTCATAAAACAATTTCCCTGGGTTCTGTGCTTTCTTAACAGCTCTTTCTCATTACAGAGCTTTCCCTACCTCATTACTCAATAACCTATCCTATATTGTCCTTGAACACAGAGCCCTCCCTCCCATTTCTCCGGAGGATACCATGACTCATTTTTATACTCCCTCCCCAGGAACCAGGAGCTCCCCAGGTGCATTTCATAAGGGAGAAAGCAAATGGTTGCTTAGGCAAAAATATGTTTCACGTGAATGCACATCGAGGCAACAGACAAGCAACATGAAGGAACCAGGTTTACCTTTCCCATTGTTTACTTATTCCCAAGTCTAATTCCCTTCATAGGCTATATCACCAGTTCCTACAATTGCTCTTGTTTTACACTGTTGGCCTCTGCCTTCTTATATCCTCTTCCCTCTTAATTTTAACATGCTTAGGAAAAGCAAATCACCCCAAAGAAATTCCATGGGGAAAGTCCTTATGCAGCTACGCAGTACATAAAGAGGAGCTTGTTTGCTCAGCTTATTGATGAGCAGAAACTTTGCCAAGCTGTAAAGAGCAGGACTGTTATTACTTGATTATGGACAGCTGCTTCACACTGTTACAAAAGGCAGTTTTGCTGCATGTTTGAATTTTGGCTGTTTTTTTCATAACTATTCTGTAGTGCTTATGAAAACCTCCAAAGCAACAGCTTAACAAATACTATTTACCATCCTTCTTTTCCTTTGGGAGTCATTGTTATGTTATCCCTACAGGTGTTTTCCTTATAGCAACCTTAGTATGCAAAGTGGGGATTGGTGGCTCCACTGCAACATTTTCATTCTCTTTTTACTTGTACTGTGATGTCAAGATTGTTCTGCTTTTCCTGCCTTTTTTTTTTCTCTGATCTAACTTTCTCTGCTAATAAGAGTCATTCCACTCAATTCCTAGTGTATCATAGAGAGATTTATTTTCAAAGGTGCCCAATTTCCTGTTGCCTGTTACAGTGGATCTTCCTAGAAATCACTGTGATCAGATAGCACACTGTGACTTTGTTCCCCTATCAAATTTCCTTGGCATTAGAAAAGAGTGATGGAGTGCCAACATAAGCAAAAGTACATAGGCAATTTCTTAGCTGGTGTCACCAAACAAGTTCATTCCCCCACACTAAATTCTTACAGAAGTTGAATTTCTAAGACATGGGATTTCTACTGCAAACTGAGAAAACTTTGATCTCTATTATTTCATCTGAAAGTGGCAGAAATATGAATTTTTCCAGGCCTCACATATGAGAGACACAAGACTCGGTGGAAGTGTAAAAAAGGAGACCATGAAATCAAAAGGAAAAGGAAAGGAGGAGAGGAGGCCCTTTGCAAAAACAGCTGGAGAAAGAAAAGCCCTTCAAGTGCTGTGCTGGCTGCCTGCATCGCTCTCCGCAGAGTCCGTGCAGGTGCTGGGTCTGCTGGTGGATTGTGACCTGCTGGCTGATGGCACGAGTGATGAATTACAGGCTGCAGCTGGTGCTGGCCAGTGACCTCCAGGTGGGAACCCTGCCCAAGTCAGGGGTCCTTCAGTGGCCTCAGACTGCAGTGCAGATGAAATATATCTCACCAGAGGTGTGAGCTATGCTGTGTTCCCACGCACAGACAGCGCCGCTCTGTTCAGCTCTCGGCTGGATACGGCACTTTCCCTCAGCAGGTTTATAAAGCACGTCAGGAAGGAGGTTAGTACTATTGCTTATTTTTTGCAGACTGAGAAAATGGGGTACAGGTGAAATAAATGACTAAGAACACCCAGGAAATGTCTGGCAAGGCCAGGAATGGAAGACAGTTCTACTCGGGTGCCTACATATGGCTTTGCTACAAGATTATCCATTCTGGCCTATCATATGTAAGAACAGACATTTTACAAGCAACCTTTCCTAACATGATTTTTTTTTCTATTATTATTCTTCTTAAAATAATCCTGCCATTAAAACACAAGTGAATTCACAGGCATAAAACTCCATTTAAATAACATTATATTGACAGAACCTGACACAAAGCCTGGAAATTCAGAGTTATGGTTGGCATTCCCTGCTGAATTTGAGTCACTATGTCTTTTATTTTCCACATGAGCATTAGTGTCAGCCTTAAGTGTGGATTTCCTGACTTTTTCAGCCTGTGTCATAACCTTCACTTTATTTAAACACAGAATTTTTCCTGCAAGTATCTACTGAATAGGTCACCAGAATTACAGCGTCATTTTACTGCTTCTAAAGTAGGACCTGGCAAATAAACTAAGAAACAATATAAATCTTGATCCAAAGGCCTAACCAAACCCAGTCCTAATTTTTCTGACTTCACAAAGAAAAAGAAAAAAAGAGAAAAAAAAAATGGCTGTGTGTTTCTTTAAAAATAAAAAATAGCATATTTTGGTTTTTTCTGTCCAGGACTAGAAGGAGAAATTAAAACACTAACAATAGGTCTTCTTGCATTCCCTTGCTCTGCTGTTGCAAAGGCAGGGAATGTAGGCAGTTCAGCCATTTGCTCATGTATCTCAGCAAATGCTCCTTGCCAGAACTGCCAGGACTCCCATCAGTGCACTGAATTTTTGGCCATGATGAACCAGTTGGGTCACTGCAGTTCCTAGTGGATGCAGAAGGGAGATGTAGAGTCAATATGGGCAGTGGAGTAATTTGCAAGGGGGAGGAACACGTGCACTCTACTGTCAGCGTGCCATGCTCTCCCTGCTGTGCGACAGGCACACGTCCAGACACATGGCATCACTTGGCACGGGCAAATTTGGGTGGTGTGCTGGGTACATCTATGCAAGCAGACCTGTCCCATGAGAACAGGGCTAAAGGGGCATGGTCACACTGCCTGTCATCTGTGTCTGATGGAGAAGGGGTGAACGACAGTGAGGACAACACCAGCAAAGAGTATCTGCCTCAGGAGTCCTCCAGCTCCATCTCTGATGGACCTGGGAATGAAGGCCATGCTGCAGGTTGGATATTTGGTCCTGCAAAGCCAAATCTGAATTCTTCATCTGAATGAAGAGAAATGATCCGCTCACCAGCCTTGTGGCAGACCACCAGTATTATCTGTTCTGCTTTCTCCTTAAATCTCCCTCATGTCAAATCCCCTAATTTGGAGATTCGGTATATGTTCTACCAATTAAAAGTACACACGTGCTGGGGCGGCTCAGGTGCACCTGTACAGAACTGAAGGCATCAACAGAGCTTTGCTACTTATAACTCCACTGAGCCTTGGCCCAAATCTGTACCAACCCAGCATACAAGCTTCCCTCTCTGTGCTAGCTAATAATCTGGTGCTATTTCAATTTATCAGAATTTTTCTTGTTGCCTTTTTTTCCAGCTTCTTAAAAACATGTCTCTAGTATGTAACTGAGTGGAAGAAAACTGGGAAGATTGTAACTTTGTCTCAGACATAGCCTGGTATTTTAAAATAAAATACTAGATAAAGACTATTTCTATCACTTACGCAATTTCTAAAGCCTGTCTGAGAAACTACAGGAGAGGGTCCAGTTCATTCTCTTTAAGATAGGAAATAAGACAAGTCTTTATCACATATTTTACATAGAAGCTCACTTTATACTGTGGCTCATTTAAGGCTTGATAGTGAAGTTGCAAAATTGAGATCAAAGTAATTTTCGAAAACATAATCTTCTTCTTTTAAGTAGAATCTGTAGATTACGCAGTGTTTCCTGGGTACGCATAAACAACGGCTTCATGAAACCTCATCATTTAGTAGTCTTGAGACAATGGTACATTCTTACAAAACTTGTCTGTGACAACTCGTTATTATAGCAGAAAACTAAACTAACACGTCCTTAGGCCTGATCACTGAAAGGTCTATTCTCAGTTTAGGATCACATTCTGCCTAACACATAGAGAAAAAAAAAAATCTGTAAAGCCAAAGAGAAAAACACATCCCAGACTAAGGACAGTATAGACTTGGACTTCTGCATGTCTTCAACACATCCCATTAGGCCCATTTGTGGGTCTATTAACATGATCCAAAACTCAAAGAGGCCAAACACTGTGTCTCAGTTGTTCTGGCACTAGAGCTGTCCCTGTGGTTTGCAGCCACACTTGTCTCCCCAGTGCCAGAAATGTGCAGCGCAGAGCTGGCCCAGCACGGCTGACAACTGTGAGAAATTTGAGGGAATGAGCAGCCTAAGCCATGCATAAAGCTCACTTTTGCAAGATCTCAAGACTTTCTTCTGGACCAAGCCAGAGATCTCAGTGCCTAACTCCCATTATTTAGGGAGAAGGGGAGCATCTGATTTCCCTGTGAATATAACCTCTTCTCCAGGACAGCTAACACAGGAACTTATCAACTTCACATGTATGTCAATACTTAAGTACAACTTTGAAAAGTCTTTTCTTCTGCAGTGTCCTTTTCAATAAGAATAAACAATTAAAAAGGGATAAGATTGTCATTTCCAGGATTGCTTTTGCAGTATCAATATATAACTATATATACAGAATCAAGCAGAACACTGAACTCCTTATGCTGAGATCTCAAAGATGGAACAAGGAGAGGAAAAAAAATAAAGCTCATCTCTTTTTTTCCACTGGAACAATGTAGAGAGCCACGTGAGCACCTTCCCACATGGCACAGTTGTGGCTTCCACTTGAACACAGCAGGGGGATTGTGGCAGGAGCTGGCCTGGTCTCCTCACCTTGAAATACTGTCTTGAAACATCATATTTGGTGTCAGTCAGATGTACAGGACAGGGAGCCACCATCTGAGAAGCAGGTAACACCTGCCAGTTGTCAAACCACCTGCAGCAGTGGATGGGAACGAAGTCCAACGGTGCAGCCCCAGACCCAGTGCCCCATGCCCAAAGCAGCTGGAGAGCTCTCCTCACACATCAAGAAACCCATTGGTGCCTGGGCATGGAGACTCCAAGCCATAGGCTCTCATCTGGGAAAAGAAAAAGTATCAGAAGGTTTTTAATCTGAAGGATAGTATTTTCCTCAATACGTAAGGTTGCAAAATCCAGTTTCATGCTTTTGCGATTAGTAACTCAGTTGCAGTGCTTGTTCCTAAAATTACTTCGGAAAGACTTCAGGACACTATGCATAAACATGTGTATTAGAACACAGAGGCTGTTCCCAAAAAGGTAGAAAAAAATATCCATTTTTTTCTCAAATCCAGAAACTTTGACATCACATGTATGCATAAGAGATTAAGTGAAATGCCAAAAGTAACAGTTTCAATTGGATTTCATTACTCTGTGATGAGGTTGTCCTCTGTTATTTTTGGTATAGCTCTTAATGAGCTGAGCAACTATGCCAGTCTAATAAAGATTTGCTTAAGGTCTTTCTTCAATTTATAAAATGTAGTTTTAAATAAATCACAATTTATTCTGACTAAGGATTAACATAAAAGATTCGGTTGCAGAGCAGAAGTTTCCTTTTGTGTTCATGTACATAAGAGGGTTATGTTGGTGATCTCCCTAGCATTCCCTTTTCTCCCCCCCCCTTTTTTTTTTTCTCTGGATTTCCATCAAGCATGCACTCTTCTTTTAATGGTCTGGAACTAGAAGTTTCATGGGGTGGAGTTGAAAAAAATGGGAGAGAGGAAAAATAATTTCACACTTAATACCTGATAGGGTGGGTCATTTTTGCAGAACGGAATATAATTTATTTTAATTTCTTCACTGAATAAAATACATTTGTCCCATGTTCCTTACACCTCATTGAGACATGAATGTCTCCTTTATTCACATACTCTGAAGAAAGATGTCTTCTCTTTGGAAAAGACTCTAGTTAGTCAAATAAGAAGGAGATTCTCTGAGCATGAAATTGCTTAACAAAAATGGCATATTTCATAACAGAAATGAAAAATCAAAAAGACCTCTCCATGTCTGTGCATGAATTCTTTGTCAAATGAGTGCCACATGTCATGGCTTCTCATGGAGAGAGGGGAATTTTTCTTTCTGAATCTCACATATGGTACACAGTCTAAATCAGATGGAGATAAAAATGCAAGCAAACTATGCACAGTTTTTGTCATGTGGGCTCTTAGGACACTAATGCTGCCTGTTTATCAGAAAAAGTAATTAAAAGAAAAAAAAAAGCAGAATAAACCCATTTTAAGGCAACTAGGCCCACTCTTTCCAGTGGGATTATCAGTGGTAAAAACTAATCTCATTAAAGCATCATTTATTTTCCCCTTCAAATGCTTTTCCACATGCTGCAATGGACAGGCACTGTGAGACTTGAAAATCTGTAGAGTTTGTTTTCAATACTTCAGAAATCTCATCACTCTCAAGGTTCTGGTAGGCCTTTTGATGCAATGACATTATTCTGCAACTGAAGCCTTGGGTGCAAGACTTCAAGCACAAAAGACAGCAAGATTAGGTCCCAAGTACCCCTGCTTACCTGAACAGATCCTTCATAGAATCCTCTGGTCTCAACGGGCCTAAATTCCTTGTCTAAAATAAAGAATGTCAATAAAGGGGGAAAATTTGGGGTTTTTTTCCTCAATCAGTGTCAGCAAGACTATATAACTAAGAGCATATTACCTTAATAAAACTGTAAGCAATGACATTACCATGTATGTTCTTAAAATAAAATTCATTTTGATAATCCTTCAGAGCTAACCATACAAAAAATGCCAAATAACAAAAAATCCCTAGAAAAATTACCTCTTGTTTAATAAATTACTTTTTCTACTTACCCTGCCTTTCAGTCTTCCAGGAATAGCCTGGCATATACTCTGGTGTCTGTTATAAATGGAGATTAATAAAGCTTATGTTTTAAAGGAGTTTAATAAAGTACAGAACAAATTAAGCCAGAAGTAGCACAACAAAAAGCCTATTAATAGTGCTACACCAGGGCCCTCTTAAAGGCCCATAGCTTTGGTGCATTCCAAGTATCATCTTGCACAGTACCTTGAACAGGACATGGGTTGAGAAGGTTTCCCAATGTGTCTGGTTTTAAGTAAACCAGTCGTTAACTTTTAAGTTAGTTTTCACTGAAATTGTCAAATGATCATTGCTCCAAATTTGATTTCTAAAGTACTTTATTCCCTTATTAGATGTGTATTTTGGGGTACAAGATACACACTGGGTTTTGTTTGATCTACCTTTACGGAGTCAGTTAGTAGGTTTAATTATTCTAATAATAACCCTCACAGTTAGGAAATGTTTCTGCCCCAGTGCTACTTATACCCCCTTGGAGCACCCAAAATAATCCCTTTTACTATGATAATGCAATATTAGTTTCAAGTTAATAACTCTTGATTTTGAGAATCAAAGAATAGAGTAAGATGTAGGATCATTTCCATGTTCATTTTAATTATCTATTAATATTTAGAGCACTTCACGGAATTTGAGATGAGGAAAAATTACATGTATCAATATATTGAGCTCCTTGGTTTGCTTTTTCAAGAAGATGAATACATTTAGTACAATTTAATTAAATCTCAAAACAACAAAACATAGAAAATAACTTTTTAATATGATTAATTATTCACAAACAGGAAGAATCATGTTTGTGAATAATCAAGGAAGCAAAGGGAATGATGTTCATACCACATAGCTATTTTACCAACTCAGCAAAAAAGTACCTCATGTGTAGCCACAGCAGTGCTAAGTTAGCTGGCTCGGTACAGTTAGGTATCTGGGGCTAAACCCACAAGGGATGTAGGTATGGTGACTGTTCCTTTTGCCTTAGCAAACTAAGGCAGACATTAAACCCACTGTACTGACAAGTCTCAGTTACCTGCCTTACATCCTTCCCTCCACTGTCAGGAAAATAGGAGTATGGACTGAGGATCACAGGTCAGCAACAGGACACACATGGACACAACATGGGTGAAGAAAGAAGGGAGCGTGTCTGCCATCCTGCCACTCTCCTCAGCCTAAAAGCACCTTTGGGAAACTGATCTGATATCTTGCACTAGGCACATATGATTTCTGCCTGTACATTCATCTCCTGGTTTCAGCTTGGATAGGGTCAGTTTTATTCTTAGTAGCTGGTACAGGGCTGCACTTTTTGGATTCAGGTTGAGAATAATGTTAATAACACACTGATGTTTTGCTTGTTGCTAAGCAGTGCTTACTCTAAGTCAAAGACTGTCCAGTTTCCCATGCCCTGCCAGCGAGCAGGTGCACAAGAAGCCAGGAGGGAGCACAGCCAGGACAGCTGACCTGAGCTGGCCAAAGGGATATTCCATACCACAGAGCATCCTGCTGGGGTGCTGGCTGGGGCAGGAGGGTTTGGGGACAAGCTGAGCATCAGTCAGCAGGTGGTAAGCAATTGGTTTTTATCTCAACACATGAGTCTTACTGATTTTTTTTTTTTTTGTTTCAGTTCTCCACCCTATCCACAGAGAAGGGGCAGGGAGTGAACAAGTGGCTATGTGGTACTTAGTTGCTAGTTGAAAAGCAAGCACAACAGTGTACAACAGGCTAATGATTTCTCTAGAATCACAGCTGGAAGAAACATCATCACAACCCATTTTATATACAAGAACCTAAGAAGCAGGGTCTCTTCTTGTGTGTTAAGATACATCCTAACTTGAAGCATGACGTTCTTCACACCTCTTGAAGCTGGGACACTGAAAAGTCCAGCATAAGAAATACATAAGGGTTGGTGAGAAAGAAAAAGCAAGTCAATGCCTTACTTGTGGCTTGAGGGGAAGGGCAGTCTTGCTGGGAGAGGAAAGATGTGGATAATTCCCAGAGAAACTTACATAATACAAATTTCTATCCTATTAGGTTTTCACACACAGAAAAATACATACCTACTTTTTCTTAAAAATCACTTCTCCCCTTGGAGGCTCTTCTCAACTCTCTTTCGAACTCTGGGGATTTTTTCACTCTCTGATATCTCATGCTTTTATTACCCTTCCCTCAGCCACTCTGGACGTGACTACCTCTCCCTCTCATCATTGTAGCTGTTTAAATGAGACAGACTTCTGTCTCACTTCTCCTGGTTGTCCCCTTCTTTCTTCCTCTCCCACAGTCCCTTTGCCTGAAACAGGATATCCAGCTCAGTCACACACCAACCCAGCTCTTTACAGCACTACAGCACACAACTATGGACCAACTGTGAGCTATTAGATAGTGTATACTAAATTCTTTGGCTTTTTATGGTCAAACTTTTATCAAAATAACACATTCAGCAAAAACACTAATACTTTAAATCATTTGTGCCAGGAAACAAAAGACCATGTTCTGCCACGATTTCTTCTTTCAACAAATAAAATTACAGCATGACAGGAAATAGGTGGGAAGAGATGTCAAAAGGCTATTTGAAGTGATCTCAAAAAAACTCTTCTCAACACAAGCTAGAATCAATTTCAGTTCATTTAATCCTGATGTTTAAACATCTTCAGTATAGCAATACTGCAGCCTTCCTCAACACTATTTTTAAGACTTCAGTTATCTTTGTAACTGGGAAGTTAATTCTGACTACATTCTTTAAATCACTCTTAATTAACCAGTGACTTAATCACTTTAAATCACTTAAATGTACAGTTTATCCTTTTCCCTTCTTTCTACCTTTTATGTTTGAATACTTTCATTTTACTCCCAAGTCTCAATTTCGAGACATATTCAGCTTTTCCAGTCTTTCCCATATCTCAGTCTTCCTAGCCTGGTCTGGATCCTTCTCAACTTTTTTATATCCTTCTTGGTATCCAGTACCCTGAATAGTCACAACTCTCCAGCTGAGGCTTTGAGAGAAGAAAGATGGAGTGGCAGAATTACTTCAAATAGGCCCAACCAAAAGAAATGTGACTCACTACACAGTAAGTGTGGGTCTTGGTGAGTGAGGTGGCACAAAGTAATATTTCCAAAGGCTCAACTCCATATTTTCCAACAATTGTAGAAGATTCAGCACTTTTTGAAAAGCAAAGCCTTCAAAAGCATGTGAGCAGCACAATGTAGAATCAACCTGTCATTTGCTATGAAAATCCCTGAGTAAGGAATGGCCAAAGGCTGATGTCAGCTCTTATATCTGATACTACTAATCACTGAATGCACTCCTATAATTTTTAGTTGGAGGATGAAATGAAGTCTTGATTCTGCAAAAGTCTGCATACACCACCTAAGCCATATTTCTGTGTAGTATTATGGGGTCCTCTGCAACTGGGTTATTTGCTATTTGCACAAAACCAGATGACTTTATAAAAGTAGGAGGGAAGAAGCACAAATATGGGGGTTCGCAGAAGCTATTAAACCTTTTTACTTTGGATATCGTTTTAGCCAAAAATAGTTCTCATAGGAAAAAAACATTTTCTCTTTGTCTAACACTTTCCAAAATGGAATAAAACCTTTAAATGAGCTAAAAGTTTTTATATCGTGGTATTCTACAAGGTTTTAAATTATACGTTCCTGATTCTTCCATCCCTAAACAGTAGCCAAATATAATAACGTAGGGAATATAATGCCAGTTTAGCAGGTTTGGAAATAATGTTGTTGTTTTTCTTAATACAGAGCACTTTCACATGCTCCCTGCTGTGTGACTTTCAAGAATGGTGATGTGGCAATGTATAGTTGGCAAGGTATACTCCATGACAACGGTTAATTAGTAAATAAATTATCCCAGGTCCATTTCCACGTGTAATAGCACAGTATGCAGGCTTAAGCTTCAAGATGACTAATCCTAATAGTTATAAAAGAAATGTTGCTTTACTTTGATATATGCTTTAATTTTCTCCATTGACAAGCAACAGATTCAGGAGCCAGATATAGTTCTGGTCTCCAGCACAGTAACTCTAAACAGCTAATGAATGTGTTGGGATGGTAAAACGATGTACAACTTTACAACCTATTTTAGAGAACAAAATAAGATATTTAATCACAGACTTCATAAGGAGCCCAGACTCTTCATATGCACCATTCTGTATTCAACCTACACAGGAAGGCTCCTGTACCCTGGTCCTAACATCAGGCACAAGACAAGAGACAATAGTAGCTCACCCACAGCTACTGAAATGACCATTATATGGTAATTTCTAGCAATTTCTAGGAATTAGTGGTTTCTTCTTCAACTTTGCCTTAAGGCAGAGTAGGAGCACTCAAATGGCAAGTTACAAGGGGGAGGCAATTCAGGAAGTTGCTGCTTTTCAGAAACAGACAAGGAAGATCCCTTAACGCAACAGGATGGGAGAATTCCTCAGGCACAATTCACTGGACACTTACACCATATTTTCATGCCTGCAAGGATGGTAAATGTATGCTCTCATCTCACCAAGTAGGCATAAGCCCAGAAGAAAGGCTCACCTGCCCTTCTGGGATCAGAAGTTTCTATTAAGAGCTCCACTAAGAGCTCTCTGCTTCACCTGGGCAAGCCGTCAACATTCACCTCTCCCAGCAGGACCTCTCTGGCCCCCTCTCTCACTCCCTCCATTCTCCAAGGGAGAACTACCTTTGGTACCACACTGATACAAAACCATCTTGGGTACAACACTGACAACCCTTCTCTTTTATTAACTTAAAGAGCAAAATCTCTTGCAGTTTATAAATGAAGGAAGTAGCTATTGACCTGTTTTAAAATTGTTAAGCACACTATCTAGGTCAATTGAGTTTCATCACAGAATCTAGGTCAAGATTGTCACATGCTGAGGGAATTCATATGTCTCTTTTTTGTCTTGTTTCTCTGGTCTCTAATTAGGGGGAAATTTATGCTTTAGCTTTAGGATACTTCTGTTGAATTCAACAGCAGCAAAGTACAAATGCCTTAAAAAAGCAGACTTTTGTGTGTTCACTGAACCACTTGTTTGGTCAGATCCATATGCTGAACATTGCAACCACTTTCTAAATAAATAGAACTTAGTAAGAGGGAGACCAAATTTTCTGCTGCTCTACATCAACAAACACCAAGAAACTCAGTGAAGATTCACCCCCGCTGTGAATCTGACTGCAAACACCAAATTTTCTACATGTACAAGTCTAGAGGTTGCCTGAAGAATAAGATCCCCCTACATTCATAGACAGAAATTCTATTGGTGTCAGTGGGAAGTCTGGGATAGTATAAATATTTTACACACATGCTGGTATATCCTGTGTCTGCAGAAGAAAATGTTTGTTTAATTTAAAGTAAATGCATGTAGTGGGTCACATCCTCAAGCTGACTACATTTCTCTGCCAGAATCATGTCACCTTCAGATGCTGAAAGACTGCACAAGTCTTCAGATGCACAGAGAAGCTCAAGGATATTTTAAGTTTCATAAAAATCATTGCCATGAAATATTAGAAAATATATAAGAAAGACAATAACTTAGACATTCCATAGTCTGCTTAACATGAAATAGAACCTCATGATCATACGGTCACATTCCTATACTTCTCCAAAAAGGCTAATTTTAGGTTGGGGGAAAATTTAATACTCAATAAATGTTTTCCATAAAAGAAGATGTAAATGTAGAATAAATCTTATTGTTAGAAAGTCACTTAGATAATCTTCTGGCTCTCACCAGCTAATACTATTCTGAAAAATGTGAAAAATCTACCTGTTCCTATATTTTCTACTATTTATTGCTGTTGAACTTTATAATAATATGTAGGGATAGCATGTTTCCCCCTCTTATACTAAGGTCAGCTGAGTAAATGTGGGGTTGTTTTAAAGTACATTTTGTGATTTTTAGTGGGCAATTTCATTGAAAAAGTTTGTCTCATAAGCCACAGTTTGTTAAAAAACACTTGAAAAAATAAAGCTTTAGCCAAACTTCTCTGAAGTTTATTGTACCAAAAATCAGACCAACTACTTCACAAGATCTGTTTGAAATCTCCAATGGTCAAAATCTCTTTCCCTTAAGATTTCAAATTTTCACTATGATTTAAAATATATAGTAAAATACATAACAGGCAATATATAGTGTTACTTTGCTGCATCCCTGCTTCATCTGCAAGAAAATCAGATACAAAACAAGAAAAACAGTAGAACTGGACACAACATTGCTACAGCAGCACTCCACCACCACACACAGAGGTAACACAGCCTCTCATTTCCCAGTCATACAACACCATTCACATACTGTGTATTAGCTCTTGTTGACAAACATCAACATGAGAACTCATGAACACTAGAAAAACAACTTCTTTTACAATTTTATTTCTTCTCAAGACAGCCCACTCAGCCTCCGCCTTTCTCCAAGAATGAAATATCTTTCTTAATGTATGACCTTAAATACAGCTGAAATAAAATAATATGACCTATGTTTATAATTCATCATTCTCTTTTTTTTTTGTCATCCACAGTTAATCTTAACATCAAATTCATAGGGTTCCTTGCAAACCATTGTTGAAATTGTTAATGTTAACGAACTTCCATGGGATCTTCTCATGCACTGATGATTGCTCATTTCATGTAATGTCTAATGTAGGTTGTCTATGTCTCATTTGGGCAATACAGAATCACACAATCCAGTCTGGAGAACCATAGCAGCAAATTTATCCACCTTTCTGTGCATTACAACATCTTGACCCAAATTGTGTAACAAGTTCTGCTGAAGTCAGGGAGGAAACCCACTCCCTGGCAGCTTCTGCATTGCATCTTTGCAGCATAACTTTTTCCCACCAGATGCTGCTGCACCATTTCAGGATGATCCAGAATTGATCCCACTGTGGCCTGATTCTGAAATTGCCCCAGGCAGAATAAAAGTCTAATTTCCAAGGTCCTGATGTAATGGCTGCATTATGGCTAAAACACCAAACTCCTCCTCTGCAGGTACAAATTACTGGCCTCAGAACTCCCTTCTAAAAGTTCAGAATCCATGAATTTCACACACACAGTTAAGAGCACTCAAACATGCTGGCCTCCCTCCACCTCTTGAAAAATGATTACTGAGCACCTGAACCTTACTTTGAGTTTTAAGGCATGAAGGAAGGGAAATGTGGATAAAACTAGGGGAGGCTTTAGTTTCGCAGAAATTAGTTCTCTTTTTCAGTGCTCAGGGAGTCTTGACAGTACCCTGTGAGCATATACCTATTTAAGGGCAAAACATCATTCAGAATGGAATAAATAGATCCATTAACAAGTCCTCATCACATCTGCCTTTGAGATCTGCCCAGGCTCTCTGAAAATTGCCCATGTAAAGTGACCATCTCCTCATGGTTGGTCCTGGCAGTGGCTGGTAAGGAGGGAGGATTCAGGAAGAGCCATTACTCCCAGTTTGTGGGAGTTGGGTTTTTTTTTTTTCAATTCCCCATTACAGTCACAGTTCCAGCACACTGCAACTGCAAAGACAGGGTTTCTGCAGTGACACACAAGAGGGACAAGGTATCCCTGGAGATATGCCTGGCACCAGATAGGCAAGCCCAGCACATGCACCAGTTGCAGGCAGCCCAGAAATTCCCTGTGGCACCATGGCAAAAGTTTCCCTGGGCAGCACAGATGATGATGGCACTGAGAAGGAGGTTACCAGGGCAGAAAGAAGGAGGTTTGGCTCCTTTTATTGCCAGACCCATGGGAATTTCCCAGGGCTCCTGCCTCCTTCCTCCCCCACCATCATCTTGGCAGCCCCCCTCCCTGTGCTGTCAGGCACAAGCAAAGTTTCCATTAGTCAGAGGAAAAGCATTCAGAAGTACTTGCTATGGATTTATTCAGTATAGCTTTAACCATATTTTGAAATGCGAGATCAATGGCACTGTATATATACCATTATTTTTTATACGGAACAAATTCATTTTCACACTTGACATGCAATTAAACACCAGAGTCATGAAGAAGCACAGTTTCTAAAGGCCAGTCTCTAAAGCACATTTTATGTGAGAGAGCACTGCACAGCTACCCCCTAATAAGATGTAATATAGACCACAGTAAGGCATGTGATACTTTGATTAAAGTGAACACTGTGGCCAATAAACAAAATGCTTAAAACTGTAAATATTACCTAAGCTAAGAACAGGGGGGGAAAAAAAAGAAACACGGAAAACAGATCTGACAAGTCCTTGAACAATGTTTCAGCTTCTCATGGCTTGAAATAATTTTCTCATGTTGGGACTGTTGTTTTCTCTGAAGTGATTCTTATGTGAGGGCAAATTCACTGTAACCTTTCCCACACGCCTGCTCTACAGCATGTACTGTACGTGGCTTAAAGAGAAACTTCCACCCTCTGGAAAGCTCACTAGTACACGACCATTAACTGCAAATTTCCTCCACCTTCTTCCTGCTTCTTTTCATTTGTCTCCTCAGAGGTGCTAATTAACTGCACTAGTCATGTCCAAAAGCAAGCTGCCTTCTCTCACAAGCTGATTTTCTCTCCACAGCTGAACTTTCACAGAGAATCACAGGAACAGGGGCTGCATTTCACCCATAGGAGTGTATTGACATAGTGAGACAGATCCTTGCTTCTCTGCTCTTATTCCATCGAGCTGGGCATCAGCCAGCTGCATCCCAAAAGTCCTATGGCTCTGTAAGCCCAGGACTGAGCCAGGAGAAGTCTGGACAAGTCTGCTACGAGGCCACTGCCATTCCTGACCAGCAGGTACCTCCACTGCTGTGCCTGGAGGATAACAAAGCAAGTTCACATCTTTCATGCCTAACAGGGCCCAAGCATTAGAAGGAATCTCTCAAGATCCTGACCTACAAGGGGCACTAGAGCTGCGAGGTCCTTTTGGAGTCCATTGCCCTGGGAGTGCTCAGCTTGTCCCCTGCATTGAGGTTCATGGGGGACCAGTTGTGCCACATTCATTTACCCACCCCTGTACAGTCTGGGACAACTTCCCACCACAGAGGTAGACAGAAGTTATATTACCCCACAAAGCTGTTTAATTTCACTTTTGCATAAAGTGTGCAAGGTTCTGTTCATCCTCATCCTAAGGACTCCCACTTCAGGCTGAGACAATCTGACAGTGTGGTCTGGATGCTCTAGGGCTTAAGGAAATCTTCTAAAATAGCTTTCTTCTATTCTGAATTTATTCTCCCCAAAATAATCAGATTTTTTCATCCCCATCCTCATTCTCCCTCCCCCTGCACCTAAAGCAGCTTCTTCCCTCTGGCTTCCAAGAGCTCCCCTTTCCAAGCTATATTTTATCAGGGCAGTCTCAGTTTTGGCACATTTTCTTTTGGGCTCAGCTGGCTGATGTCTTCCCATCCCATGCATTCCTCAGGTCAAAGGTATACCCCAAAATGTACTCACTCCCTCTAACCCAAGGGAAGCAATGGAAATTGTCAGATTTGAGGACAGCAGCTGGTTCAGTGAAGACAGCCAAGACTGTAGAGTCCACATGATTAATTTCAGGGAGGTACTTATTGAAATCATGTTAGCTTAAAAAAAAAAAAAAAGGCAGGAGGGGAGTTCAAAATTTGGACTGAGATTCATTGCAGTTGCTATTTTTATTGAAGTAGTTTGCCCATCCCTGGTGGACTTGTGTTATCACAATCATTTCTATGCTGGCAACAGCCTGCAATGTCAGAAGCACAGAAGTATGATTTCACTGCAGCACTAAGCCAGTGGAGAATCTGAATCATGAAAAGCTCTGATGGGAACACAAGCAGTTTAAGAACCCACAAATACAGTTTTGGTGAACTAACTTCTTTTTCCTGAAATGTTCCTTTCCCCCACTTCTAGTCCACTTCTAGTATCACATCCCAAGGCCACCTCTTTTGTGATTTAGTCTTGGAAGAGGGGGCTGGGGGTGAATTTGACAATAAAGCAGGTAGCAGAAAGGGATTAAATTTTGCTCTCAGTCTTCTGACAACTGCACTGTAATATTTTCATTTTAATGAGTGTTATAATAATGTAATAAAATCTAGCACTCTATATAGCCAGGATTCCTGCTGCAGAATCTCACCTATGGTGAAGTCTTTTTCCCCCGAGAAATAAATAGCAAACCTTCCATAAATTAATTTATGCTTAAGAAGCATGGATCAAAGCAGTGTAAGGCAGCAGAAAACTTATGGAAAATGTGTGTCTCCTGCAATCAGTTTTCCTAGAAGGAGGATCTCCTGAGGAAACAGAAGCAAAATTGAAAGTCTTGGATATTGCTGGAAATAGGGATTTTATTTCAGCATTCAAGAAATTGGTTTTCACTAAAGGAAACATAACTCCTATGTAACCTGATGATGATGATGATGTATAAATTATCTGTGCCCCATAGACCATTTAAAAAACAAAACCTGACTTCTTTTGGTTGATTTCACTTTTTCTGGTGCTGCAAACACAAGTGTCAGCTTACATGAAGCGGAAAAGGTGTTTAGTGGTCAGGAAACATGTCCTTTCTAGTGCACAGGGAATGCAACTCACAGACAGAAATAGCCCACCAAAAAGAAAAAAGAGACTTCATGATTTATTATTCTGATTTACAAGCATGACAACTGTTACCTTTTGTAAAAAAAAATCACCATTGCATCTTTGCAGAAACCCATAAACACCAAAGAACAAAAAGCAAGATACAACAACAAAGTAAATTAATGAGGCAGCTGAAATAAAAAGCCCCATAAAGCCATTTTTGTTTCTGAAAATCTGTAGGTAGGTGCTGTGCTCACATGACATCTGAGTGACTTTCTTAGCACAGCCAACCTCAGCAAAGCTCCTCTTGAAGTGACACTGTTATGTGCTGTGACACAAGCTATCAGGTCCTTCTAGACCACAAAAGAAGTTTTAACCAGTGTGGTGCTTAAAGCAGCAATGGCAGACAGCAGCTGACAGCAGAAGAAGCCCTTGCAGCAGGGCCTTCACAAGCAGAGACAGCTTAACCTAAGAGGTAACAGGGATGTCTCTAAACTAATGCAAACTGCAAAATATCAGGAAGTCCTCCAGCACAGCACCAAACCACTCCAGGACTTCCACAGGCATCTGTCAGGAGTACTCAACATGAAAAGCCTTGAGTCAGAGGGCTGAAACAGATGAATTCCCTCCTAGCTCTATTTTTCTACTGTTTTTGTTCAATGAGATACAGGGAAATTTTTTTACCACCACTAAATGTAGGTCACAGAGTCAATGTATGTACTGCAGAGTGGGTTGGTTTTTTGTTTTTGTTTTTTNNNTTTGTTTGTTTTGTTTTGTTTTTTTGTGCTAATATCTTTAGAATTATGAAATAATGCTATAAAAGACAAATATAGACTTTTAATTATATATGTGCCATCAATACCTTGGGGTATTGAAGAAATTTATCTTGAAATAAAGAAAAGGAATATAAATGACAACAAAAAATCCAGTTTAGATTTCTTGACAGTTGCCATTCACTGTGTAAAGGTATGTAACACAATCCTGAACCAAGCAGTAAAACGGATACTATGCACCACAAGTTTTCATTCACAACATTCACAGATCTCTTCTGAAATAACAGCAAATGTAACTTGACAGTCATGTGTCTCCAACAATGTGCAAAAAGCAAAGCGTTTTTGTAGATGAAATAGAAATAGAGTGGTCCTGCCAAAAATCTGGGGTACACAATGTAAAACTTGATGCCCAGAATGGACATTCACTTCACTTCATTGAGATCTATTCCATTTCATGACTTAGTGTTAAGTGCTGTTAGAGCAGCTGCTGAGTACAGAAGTAAGCTGATGTACCAGACAGACTTCAGTGTCCAAGAGAGGAACAAACTTTTTTTTAATATAGCTCACATTTGCATTACATCAACAGTAGTCACTCATCAAATCCCAGATAATATTATTTGGGAACATGTCAGAGCTACTATAATAATACAAACATTTAGGCCGCATTGGGAATACATTAAACACACAGTAAACCATTCCGAGTGCAAAAACAATGTGGGCAGTTTTCTGGCTTTATCAAAACTAACATGAAAATATGGAATTCAACAACAACAACAACAACAACAAAAAAGCAGCAAGAAATCTGGTTTAACAACTGCACAGCAAATGTGTTAATAATCTAAAATCATTGAGTACATTAACCCATCCACTCCTCTCTTAATGTTTCCTGTTACATAATGGTGAATTCTCACAAAACTACAAGAGTCACCTACAGAATATGGTTACAAAGCCATTCCCAATGAAGTGCACAAGTAGAGACTGACTTGCAAACAGCAAGGCAAGTTAATAACAGGGTAATGGAGAAGGTGCAAAAAGTTCTCATCTCTTATGATGTGCTGTGTCTTTTTATTCAAATTATATTTCATATATTTGTAGCAGGAAGAATGTAGGTGGCTTTGTTGACCCTGGCTGATCTGAGGACCCAGGTGTTTCTGATAACAGCAAAATCCTTTTATCCTCCTAACATTTCATATCTCTTGCTTCAATATACAGTTTCTCACTAAACATTTGCCTTGCAATCTATCCCAAGGGTGCAGAGCAGTGGGATCCCTCATGACAGCAGCTGTAAATGTGCAGAGGGGTGCAACTTCCACAAACTCTGCTGTCTTCCATCCTCTTACAGAAAAATCAAAGACTGATGGCTTCTTGAGGGGCATCAGCCTTCCTTGACACATTCAGCCATAGGGGGGATAAAAACAAGTTTTTCACTGCAATGATAACAGGAACCAGAACAGTGGGGCTCTCTTTGAGGAGACAGCTTGTTTTTAACACAAAATTAGCACAAGGACTTTTAAAAGGCTAAGAGAGAGAACAAATATTGATTTGTTATTACTACATACGACTGCATTACTACAGCTTCTCAAGATGAAGTTACTAATAGTGGTACCATTAAAAGAGAAAGGGAAGAAGAAAAAGGCAGTTTATATTTTTAATAAAGGAAATGTGATAAAAAGCACACTCACAAGAGGCAGAAAAACAAAAAGCCTGCAAATCCTTGTTTCTTTTAGTGAACATATAGTCAAAGATAACCATGGATTTTTGACTGACTCTTCAGTGCACATTGCATTTGTTATCTCCTCCTGGTATTGCAAAGGTTTTTCTCTTCCCTTTCTCAGCAGCTGTTGCCACAGGCAAAATCAGCATCTTCTTCATCATTTGCAGGAAATTACAGTGCTAGACATCACTCCATTCACAAATTGTGGCTCCACAATGACTACAACAATGTGAAGCCTGAGCGGCCCAACAGGTTTTAATTTACATCAGGTAACTGGATTTGCACTTGTGCCAATGGGAACAGTACTTGGCCCAGGGAGCCAAGCCATAAACAGGTGGGAAGAAGTTTGGAGAGAGTTCATCACCAGGGATATGAGAAAAGTGCGCGTGAAAAGAGTTTAGTCAGCAGTCAGCTCTAATTTTTTTTTTTTTTTTTTTTTTTTTTTTTTTTCATATGTGGTTTTTCCAAGAACCGCGGAATCTT
>VZRH01006092.1:405389-422218 GCA_013397555.1 Urocynchramus pylzowi
TTTTTTTTACCACTATGGGTTTATCCAAGAGCCCTGTAGACTTTAATCTGGATACATTACACAACCCTGTCTACTGTAGCATTAAAAGGCAGGTGTATTCAGAGACACACACACACACAGATCATTCGCAATCTCTGAATCACAAAGATATTTCTGCTGGCTCTGTGCTCTGCCACCTGTACACTCATCATTAAGTCAGAGACCAGACCAGCCAGTCGATTGTACAAGTTCAGAAAATCAAAGCCAGGCAGACGATGGCGTGGGAGGCTGAGCGTGAATTGTTGCAGGGCTCTGACTAACACTTCGGCAGGGAAGCACACAGGAAGCTGTGCAGAGCCAGGAAGGACACTGCCCCGGTGCTTCCTTTCTGCCACTTCAAAAATATCCACTAACAGACCTCTTCTACAAAAAAAAAAAAAAAAGTGCTTTGGACACAACCTGACGTTAGCTCTTGGCCTTTGCCTCATATTATCTTACTGAAAAATAGAAGGAAAGTACTGCAAGTAGTTAATAGCTTCTCTTAAACAGGATGCTGAGGATAATGATTACAAGGCACTCTGTAGAAAAGACTTTGAAACACTCAAGCTCTGGACATGGATATAGTTTGTACAAGTCCTTGTTACTGCTTTGTGAACACAGAACAAAGTGTTTTCTTTCACTTACTCCCTTCCTGGACACTCTTCATGTACTCTCTCTCCAGAGAGTGTTTTAAAAGAGAATGTCAAACAACAATGACAACAACAACACTGTCACACAGGTTACACCATACACAGTTATTTATATTGCCTTTAGTTTTGGAGTTCGCAGGGGTTGTGTTATTGCAAACTCAGAGTCATGCTGAAATCTAGGCTTAAGACTGAGCTACCAAAACTACCTCTGACCCTGAGTGAGGCACTTGATCTCCCAGTGCTTCGATTAGCCATGTCATAAAACTGGGTAGAAAACAGCACCCCAATGAAATACAGATGGTTCCTCATAGATGAAGCTATCTTCCATAAATTACAAATGTAAGGGCATACACAAAAAAGAATCCCAGATTTTCTTCCCTCATTTTGGTAGGTGCTTTGCAGAAATCCTGCACAGCTTTACATTTATCCTAGTAATATCAGAATATTGAGCTTACACACAAAGATATATCTGATTCACAGCTAAAAAGTCACATTGATAAAATTCAGCCTTATGCAAAGTGCTTTCATAAACCTTACTGACCACTCAGCATAAGCCACTGCAAGCAGGACTTATAGCAGCAGGAAGCTTGAACTTAAGAAATGGCAGCTCTGTAATTGCTCTCTGTTTTAAAATTGATAGGTTTGACCTTCTACATTTATCTTCCGTGGTCATTAATCAGTTCTGAGGTGAAAGCCAAAGTTGCAGCGTTCTGTCCTTTCACTATTCATTTTTAGTTAAAATTCTAATCTTGTATGTTGTTTAATATTCCACATTGAGAGTGGGGTGAAATGGTCCCCAGGAGTTCAACAATCCATGCATAGCAAACCAAGTGCCAGGCATTCATTGTTAAATTATAAAAAGTGCACACCAAATTATATAGTCTTTTAAGGCTGTAAAGGGATTTCACTCCTACCTACCAACTAACTCCAGTAAAAGCCTTAGGATTTTTAAACACTATTCCAGCCACTGTATTCCCTGCAAAATTTCAGACTGAAAACCTCAAAATCCTTCTTCATAAATTCTTGAATCATGGACTCTTTGATCAACACCAACTATACCATTCAAGGATTTTTGTAAATCCTGAGTGCCTTGAGAAATGCAATATACATGTAGCAAAAGGGTTACCTAATGGCCATATGGAATGCAGTTTATTCTTGCCCACTTGCAAGTAACATAGAAATGCCTGTATGAAATGTCTCTGGGGGCCTTGGGGCAAGACAGATGAAAATTCAGGGAATGGGTAGAGCAGAGAACAGAGGAGCCGCTTTGAATGTTGAACTGCCATTCACATCAGTGAGTGTTTGATTCAAAAATGAGGACAGAAATGGATTGCCACCTTTTATAAAGAGCAAAGCCTCTGACATGATTTAAAAGTTGCATCATAGGTACAATCAGACCTCAGCTGATCCACACTGCACTATCTGCAGGGCTGCACAAAGGAAAAATCTAAACAGAGTTTTTGAACCTAAAAATACACAAAGTCTCAGTGCATGACCTTCATATATATTTTTCAATCAAAAGCTTTATAAAAGAATGAGCATTAAAAAAAATTGATGTTGATTAACTAGGTCTGACTGTAATTAAGTATATGAATAGAGAGAAAAATGCAAAATTTTATTAACTGTGGAAGGAATGCTAGATCCTTAACTGCCCAGCAAGTTCATGAAGACAAAGGAGATCAGTTTACAAGGGTTAAGTAAACATAATATTTTATATTACAGTTCAAATGAATCCAATTTCAACAAGACTGTGTAAGGGTCTAAAAATCGGTTTACCAGATTGAACATTTTTATGAACATTAAAACCCATTACATTGCTCTGAAGTACAGCTACTGAACAGCCAGGGCCACATAAAGAAACCATTTGTTCTTAGCCCTATGGCTGAATTGCTTCTAGCCTCCTTGCTATTCATGTCTGGTGGGTTCCCATGTATTTATTTCTACATGCCTGCATGTTGTGCATTTTGTACTCCTTTAACTTTCCAAGGCCATGTCAAAACAAAATGCATTCCTTAGTGGGTCAGCATAGGAATAGCCACACCAGACATTAACATAATAACTCGATGCTTACTGCAAATCTGAGAAAAGTAACCAGTGGTTGTGAAACACGAATTTCTGGTAAGGGAAGGAGGCAGTACATGAACACAGTGCTTTGAAAAGTGCTGCTTTAGCAGGAATTGACCTTGAGGTCTTTATTTATCTGTAGTATAGACACACACTCACAGCCTCCTCATTCTGTTTAGCTCATCACTAACTCGGACAAGGCTTCAAACAAAGCTGCCAATTAGCACTAATAATGATAGCAACATTTCATTCAGAAAAATGAGTCTGAACCATTGAGCTCCCTTGGAGAGGAAAAGTCCTTTTAAGCACTTTTGAAAAGACTTCCAGCACCCCACAGAATTAGTCCACAGATACTATGTATGTATTCAAATATGACAGCTCATTATTTGAGGGAAAATCAGCATTAGGTAATGGAAAAACTGTTATATAGCATGGCACAAGCAGAGTGGGCCCTTTCTGCTTCCTGTAGCATTCAGAACAGTTCCCCCATCAAACCACAATCACCACTGCAAAACATACCACTCCTGAGGAGCTGTGAAATCCAAACAACTCTCACCTTGCAGCTGATCATTTCGGTCCTGCTGGTATTACAAACATTAAGGCATTATCAGTTGCCTTGGTCTTACTTGGGCCATGCTTGTATTGTGGCCAGTATAAAATAGCTGAGGCAAGCCACTGGCTCTGGGAAGACCGATGGGCCAAAGGCTGCCCTGAGAGGATGCACCACAAGCAAGTCTGTTGAAAGCTGCATCATGGAAAAAATTATCCAGGGCATTTTGAGCTGTAGGGTTTTTATGGCTGAATTGCAGGGCAGATAAACCTTTAATGCACCTCACAAGCCAGGCCCCAATAAGGCTGGTGCCTGAAGAAAATCAAGGAAATTAAAAGATGTGGGTTATACTGCATGCTCAGGTCCACACTGGCTCAGGTCCTGCTGGCCCAGCAGCAGCTCTGGCCATGGCTGCCAGGGCCACACCCGGTCCAGTCCACGGATCTGTTGGGATGCACTCAGAGAAAATCAATGTCACCACTAGCAGTTCCTCACACCAGGAAGGGGCCGTGTTTTATTGCACCTGAAACACAATGCTTGACTTCTTGGGATGTGGAAGCAGCAGATGTGTCAGGTGAGCCAAAAGGGATCCTCCCTTAGGCAGGCCGGCAGGAATGAATGTCAGGTTTGTCTCAACCAGGCAGGACTCGCTCTTGCAGCTGTTACACTGAAAGGACACATTATGAGAGGTGAATTAACACACTGGCATCTGTACTAGCTACATTAAAACCACCGAGAGCATGGACAGGATTGCCCACACTGTGTGTGCAGAAAGTGAAATGCATGGGTTTGTTTTGTGGCTCTTCCTTGATCTCCTCGAGACTCCACTGGCATAAGATGTGGATGGGCAGGCTGTGTACCTGCATGGCAGGAGCAGGGCTGGGAAAGGGTCCAAATCCAGGAGGGAGCTAGGGAGTAACCCAGTGACTGAAGGTCTGGTTTGACCAGGAAAAGCACAGCCTTCCCAGTAAAGACAATGATGCGTTGCAATAGGAGTGGGTGGGTAGGGTGGGGCGAGGGAAGGCTTGAGAGAATTGAGCCCAAATGACTCCCACACTCCAGAGAGCTGGAGACTGGCAGCCATCCTTTCTGGAGAGAGGCGTGCTGGGGTGTGTGAGTAGCAGAGAAAAACATTACTGCTAATAAAGATGGGTAGGAGCTGCAATATTTGTACTCCAGTTTTCAATACCACCAAGTACAGAACGTGTATGGGTCTGAGCATGTGGACCTAACAGAAAATCTCAAGAAATCTCAATTTCTTAAGATTTGTAAAGGCAAATGTTAGGCAGTGCAAAACCTACAATATAATTTGGAAAACCTGTGTTGCTGGGGGAGGTAAAGAGGCATGCCTTAGCCTTCATGGAAGAAAAATCTGTTTTGGCAAGGGCAATAATTAATGAGCTAGCGGTCACTTAAGGTGGGCATAAATATTTGCATCTCAGAAACATTTGCCACCTTCTCCATGCTCCCCTTCACTCTGTCTGGTTTTCCCCTTCTCTCTGCAGCCTCCTCTCTCACGCGCTCTTTCCCTCCCCTTCTCTCCCTGCCTGCCTGCCTATCATCTTGCTCTAATTGTTTCCAGATTTGTGTGGGAGGTCAGGGCCCGGGAGTGCTGCTTCATGCCAAGTTTATAAACAGAGCAGTGTTTCCAGATGGCCACTGGCTCCAGCCTGGCTAGCAGGTTGATTGGGACCAGAATAACAACAGGTGGAGAACAGACAATGAATTCCTTGACACTTATTTTACTCCCTCTGCTTTTTCCCCCCTTCCCTCCTCCCTGCAGCCACCACGGCTACCACCAGCAGACCTTCAAGCTCTTGAATCCGGGCAGGGAGTCAGGACACGGGGGAGGGAGGGAGGATGAGGAGGAGGAACGATGAAAGAAAGTGCAAGTGACTTTTTTGACCAAATAAAAGGCAGGGCAGGAAAGGGGACACATGCTGCTACTTCCCTGCCAGCCATTACTGCTGATGCTAATTAAGGTGTCCTTCAAGCCCTTCTGGAAAAGACCCTCTGAGGTGAAATAACAGAAAATAAACAAGATATCTCATACAAATAGGGAAAATTATAAGATTAATTTAACATCTTTCCTTCGGCAACTGCATGCATTCAGCTTTCATCAAGACAGCCTGGGCCACTAAGGCCGTTGGCAGTGACAACACATCTGCAGTCACTGTCAGCTCTGCACTCCATTTTTCCAGACAGAGCTAGTTTCCCCAGAGCTCCGGTTTGCTAACCCCACTCCCGAGCTCCTGCCCTTCCCAGTTTCCCTCACCTCTCCAAACTGATGTCTTTTTCCCACTCTCCACACCAAATTCCCACTTTCCTCATCAGAAGCTGTTTGTAGAAATGATGGGGGCAGGGAAAGAAGTTCTGCAAGGCAGTTGCAGAGGTCCTTTTCTTTCTATTACCTTGCTCTTCCCAGCACATTTGGGAGAGTTACTTGGCACAAATGCATTGCTCCAATGGTTTGGGCTTAGAACAGATCAAAATGAGGGCACTGATGACACAAAACTGCAGCAGGTTCTGCTTCAGAAGAGGCATAAATTAAAGCAGACAATCTAGATTTTGGGCCTGAGGTAACATGCATACACAGGATACAGACAACCCTACCACCATATTCCTGCTGGAAATTCCCAAAACAAAGGCAGAACAAACGGGTCAGGGTCACTGGAGTAATGCTTAACTTTAAATGCCAAGGCTGCTTCAAGATGTAGTAAAACTTTTTGGAAGCATGAACAAAAACACATCAGGAGGAATTTGCAGCAGCACATTCTGGTTCCAATGCCTGTGGGTGCTACCTCCTCTGTCCCCAAAGAGACCAGCAGGATGCGAGAGCTGGATGCAGATTCAGCTGCACATCATGTATGCCACTGGTCATCCTCCTCCAGGGCTGCTCATCTTCCTCCCAGGAATCCCATCAACTGGGAGCTCCACTACAGAAGGAGAAGATGAGGAAAAGGAAGTGAAAGGGATACTAATGAGGGGATGGACATAAGGAGTAACAGTCAGTCTTCCAGATTAATTCATTCTATATTACTGAACTGCAAATGTTCTTATTTCCCTGCTTGGTCCAGTTCTGCGCTCCTCAGGGTAAGACAGCAGAACCATTAAGAAGCAAAACTGTAAATGATAAAAAAGTACTATCCTCTCCAGTGAATTAATGAATAATTAGACAAAATTAGGCTCAACAAACTTGGTATACACAAGAGAAAGCAAACAAAAGGTAAAATTTTCTCTCCATTTCCCACTTGTGCTTACACTCCAGATGGTTAAATTTAAACTAGGATAACTATCATAGAAATAAACCCATAGAGAAGTACTAGGATTATAAAATTAAAATCTGCTCTCTTTAAAAAAATTATTCTTTAAAAATGAAATGGCTGCAGTAAACAGAATGTTATCCAAAGCTGGCAATTAACCCGACACCAATGCACTTTTTTTATTTTCTATTTGCTACACTCCTCACACATAATTAGAGGAATTCAAAAAGCAGTGAAAAGGCATACACAATCTCCTCTGTTCAGATACAGTGTTTAGTAAACTGACTGAACTGCTCACATGTGTAAAACAGACAGAACTTTCCCCATTCATTATTAATAGCATATTTTCTTATTTGTAACCTTTTATTCATATCCTTAATGGTTGACATGTACTCTTGGATTGTCTATAAAATATCCAAAAAACCTTTTTTTACTCAAGTATCAGTGTGAAGGTGAACTGAAATTTAATAGGACTACAATTTGCTGCTACTCAGAAAGCTCTTATATAAATGGTGTGTGAAAAGCAAGCATGATTTAAAAAGCATTTGCTAATATTTGCAATGCAAAAGATCTCAGATTCTTGCATATGAATACCTGGAAGCAGATTTGGAAGCATTTAGGGGTTTTCATGAATGTCAGCAAATTGTTAACAGGTTTTTATTTTCCTGGAGACATTTCATTACTAGTCTTAGCTGTCAAATTTTATACTGCGTAAGTTCTACATCTACAAATAAACACAAAAACATATTAAGCCAGTTAAAAAATCTTTGCACTTCCAAAGCGTCTTATATCTCAGGATCTCAAAAAAAGTTTAAACAAACAGTGTGCCTAATCCTAAGGTTTGGTTTAAATGAGGTCACTCAGCACCGTTTAAATAGATGCTTAGGATATTTTGCCAGAGTGAAAGATACATCATTTTATGTCAATAGGGTAAGCTCCAACCATTTGGAGGCTCTCCCAGTTTCAGACTGTAAATTCTTTAGGGCAGAGAATGACTTTGACCATATGCTTAGGTAGTAGTATCTCAATTTTACTGGGAATTCTGGGCATAACTGAGATGCAGGTAGGATGAAAAAGAAAGAGAACAGGAAGTGCCAAAGACACGATGCTCACCAAGACAGGATTTGGTCTGATAAAAAATGGTAATTCTTATGTTCATACGACTTGCAAAATTCTACTCGTGCACAAACTTTCCATTTATTTGTAGAGCCTATTGGGACTGTAGATTCAATCCATTTTCATGTACCATTAACGCTACTCCTTTTGGCACAGGACTGTGTTTTGCACAACTCAGAAACACTTGGCTATGCCTTTGTCATTGCTGATCCTGTGTTCTAGAGAAATCTGTGTACCATGTTTTCCACAAAGGAACTCACTTCATTCCTTGGTTCATAGATGTTTTGCAATATCTGTGTTTCTGCTGAACAGAATTTTCCAACTCTGAAATATTAAATCCAGGATAAGTAATGATGCCTGGAGTTGACTGTGCACCAAATTATAGAAATTAAAAGTTTCTGTAGTGAAGGTAGTGATCTGATGTGGTACTTATGGATTCTTACACAAATCCTGATTCCCTTTCAGCAGCTTAGCATTGACTGTGATGATTACAGTCACCTGTGGACTTCTCATCAGAGAGAAGGTAAAATGACATTGGTATTTTAAACCAGAAAAGAACAGCTTTCCATAGGTTAAAGTCCTAGCCTAAGTGATTCTTTTGAGTTTGTTTGCATAATTCTGATTTGCAGTGTTGATGTCCACCTGAACACAGCACGGTAAATAGATGTTCTTGTTTTGGATATGACTCCTTAAGCTTTTTCACACCCAGCTAGCACAGTGGGAAATGCCAGGGAGTCTGGCTTCAGCCACTGTCTCAGATATCAGGTTAAGCTTGAAAGGTCAAGTTCTGGAAATCCATATTGCAGAAGCTTGATATGTAAATGTAAGCAAAAGGATTCATCTCACCTAACATCCTAAGTCTTGAACATCTACTGCAAGGTGCTTAGATTAAAGGTGCTTCTTTTATAATCATCAGAGACAGACATCTCTACAGGCATCTTCACTGGGAGGATTTCTCACCTAACACTGTTCACTGTAAAAGGACTTTGGAAAACTAAGATAGCAAGACATCCTTTTTCAGATGCTAAAACAGATTCTGCTCCAAGCATGGCATCAGCTTTCTGAAGTTTGCCAAAGATTAATCTCTTCAAACAGACATAGCTATTGAGATGTACTGGTGCAACAGCATTTTCAAATGTGAATATTTCTGAACATTCCTGCTGAACAGAGATTACATAAACGCTTCCTGAATTATAGCTTATTTAGCAGTGAAGTGCATACCTTAGTTAATATTCCTGGGGGGAAAAAAAAAAAAAAAACAGCAACATTTCTTCTCACATAATTTTGAAGTTGGCAAGGTAGTGAAAAGTCTTGTGTGCAATAGGTGACAAGTACCATTCCTAAATGCTGAGAAAACCAAGTAAACTATCCACAGTGACAACCCCATTCAGTGATTCTGAAATATTTGTTATGCCAGTCGAAAGTCTGAAGTGCTATTCTGAACCCCTGATACAGGCAGAGCCGTGACTGAAGATGGGACAACACACAAATACTGTTCATACAAGGTCTATTAAATTCTTAATTAAACTGCAACTCATATTTGTGCAGTTAGAGTCCACTTACAAATATTCAAATGGTTGGGTGTACTCTCCCAAGGGTTCAGAAACAAAAAGTATGATTTTGTCAAAACACCCCTGGCAAAGACTCTGAACACATACAGACTCCTCATAAAAGATTTTTTTTTCCCCCACGAAACACGTTACAAGTTCAAATAAACACACTAAGAATGAGGTAGCTGGTCTGAGTGAGCTTCACTTGATGGTGCCCAATGGCTGCTACTCTGTTTTGGGCATTAAATTATCAGATTTCTGGTCTTCTGCTGGCCAGAGTCCAAGTTCCCTGCACAAGGAGGTACAACACTACCTTCAGTGGGACACCACAGTCTATCCCAGGTGGTCTGAGAGCTACTCAGTAGTGCAGCAGGTCCCAGAGATAAGTCAATCACCTACCTTAATTCATATGTTCTGAAAAGTGCAGAAATGCTGTAAGCAATTGCATTGACAGTAATAAATACAGGAGTAAATAATAACAACATTCTTCTGATATACTTCCTATGTAGAAGCTCAAACAAGTCATCTCAGGCTGCTTTTCTTTGTCTGTTCTTTGCCTCCCTGAAGACTGGAGAGAAAACACAGCAAGCACACTTGACTGAAACGTGGAACATCTTAAAGGAAACACATGTAACGTCAAGAGCTGCTGCATCACAGGAAAAGGCAAATTAAAGAGACCCAGGGAGAGAGATTATAGTTATGACCACTGAACATCAGATGTAGCAAGTACACTAAGTAGAACAGGTGATAGAGAACTGTGGATTTCAGGGAACCTAATGAATGAAATTTAAGTAAAGCATTTGCTCCACATGAATTCATTGATTCTCTGGGAGATTTTCCCTTCATGTTTTATGAGATATTAATGGCAAGATCTTTTTAAAAAATACATGAAGAGAGGAAAAAAAAAGTGGTGCTTTGTTCACAGAATACCTTCATAAATATGAAGATGACAAAATAATCTGCTTCAACATTTCCATCTGTATTCATGGACTAGCACTGGACTGCACTTTTTCTGAAGAATACTATAGTATGTCTAGAACTACTCACAGATCTCCTACCGCCAGAGCTTATAATGATACAAGACTCAGTTCAAGGAGTAAGTTTGTGGCAACAGCCTGCAGTATATAGTGTCATAAAGTCATATTTGGTATGAAAGCAGTTTTTTTAAAAAAAATTAACCTCAATTGTTACTTGCAATCCCCTACTCATTTTCTGATTTAACTGCAAGTAAATGGTCTGGATATAGTGGTATTATACTGACAGTATAACAATTAGCATTATGCTGTTCTTGTACCTTTTGTATAGAACAAATTGTAGCAATGGAGTTCTGCTTTAGAGATACTATGATATCATGGACTGAACAGTGAAGCCCTAAGATGAGGCACTAAAATCTGTAAACCATTATAATAGTACTACTTTGTCTAAATCATAGAGCCTAAAAGATCTAATAGATCAACACATTCATCTGTCTGACAGAGGACTGCCCATGTTCTGAAAAGTCACAACAATTCAAAGAAGAGCAAATAATAGAGATTAATGAGCAAAGAACAATGTAGTTATTGCAGTGGAGTTGGTTTCTGAAACAAAACAGAATTTAGCAGCTAAATAAAATGGAAGCTATTAACTGCATCTTTATTACTATGCAAAGGCAAGTAGCAACTGTGTAATTTAACTAGGTCCATTATGCAATCGTTTTTCTAATTCTTTCCTGATCTGCTAAACTAATCTCTGTTTTTTAGGGGGTTGGAAATGAATTAAATGGATTAAAAATGCAGCTGAAAGCCAGGATTATTTAAGGAATGGAGAACAATAGGAAAGCATGACAAGGAAAGATCAGCCATTTGACAATGAAGCAACATCCTGAGCCTGAAGCACAATACTATTGAGTAAGCATCTGAGAAAATGTTTTATTTCTTCACCCAGGATGCATTCTCTTTCCTCTTTCTCCTCCACTCCTAGCCGTGGACTTTGGCTTGATGTTAACTTAGAGAAGTTTAACTTGGGTTTTCCTAGATGGGACCAAGAATTCCATTTGTTATATAGCTCTGTAATATGTTCTACATTTATGGTGTATACTGGATGTCCCAGTTTCATCCCACTTAAATATAGGCAGCTACCCATGGGTTGTAGCACCCCTAAATGCCCTTTACAGTGGAGAGAGAACTCCAGCAGCTGACAATTCAAAGAGCCAAATACCTTCTGGAGATCTCTCATCCTCCATTGATTCTAATGGAAACATAAAATGGGTATAGTTAACACAGGTGGCTAAGTTAGGTGGGAGGATTCTCATCCAACATAGCTTGTTGTCTTGCATTTACAATTCCTCCTCCCTACCAAAAGTGAGGGTTAAAAAGGTTTTTCTTTCTGCAATGTTTGTTATATGTGTTTCAAAAACTGTCCCTACCACAATTTTCCAGGCAGCATAAACAAGGATATTTATCTGGCTACAATGCTGGCTTCCTCCAAATAATGTCTTGTTATGTAATTATCAGAAAATAAATCTTTATCTATTCAATAAGCATGCTGCAATCATGCAAGCCCTAAGATTTTTAATTTCCAAAGAGATCATGATGCCTATCAGGATGTAAGGAATTTTCACCTTATTTTTTGGTCATATGGACTAAATCATTGCAAGTCATAGGAGCAGTGCTGCACTATCAGGTAATTTAGAGCTGCATTTTAACAACAAAATTCAGGCACTTTTGAAGATTTGGAAAATATATTAAAAGGCTCTATATTTGAAACTAACACCTTTTCATTTAGGCATGTAAAACCAGTGTTACCTTTTTATCTAATTTCCTGCTCCTTTTACCAGCAATTCAGTTACAGCTCCTTTCTGTTAGGAACTGGCAGTTCAGTAGTTCAGTGGACCAAAAAGTAATGAAATATTTTGCAGGTTTTGTTGGAAAACCAGTATAGTAGTGCTATTACTAATGAGGAACATACTTATACTACAACTGGACTTTAGGAAATTAATGAAAAATAACAGGTCCTGCTCTGCCCACTGTCACACTTGTGCAATTCTTACTGGTTAACCAGAGAAGCACATGCTCACCTAAAGATAAGACTGAGTCCTGTGGTGGGGCTGAATCTACTAAAAAGCACCAAATTTGTTCAAATTCACTTACAGGAATAATCTGACTCACAGATTTTAGTCATGCTCGGCATAGAAGGTTGATTATACTTTCTCAACAGTGGACAACGGAATTAGAGATGGGTGTGGCTTAGAGTCCCAGCCAAAAAGCATCTTCATTTTAGAGAGGTTCAAAACACAAACCTGGTCCCAAATGAATTAGTTTCTCCCTCACAAAATCAGAGCATCCAAGTCTTATTTCTTGCCTCAGAGAAATCTGAGAAGGGGATAATTATTTAGAACATAGCAATTCTTATTTGTATAACTCAATTTAAACCTGACAGTAAACACAGTTATTAAATCATCTGGCCTGACACAGTTATTAAATGGTCATTTGATGATCACTGAAATTCTTTGGAATCTTCCCTTAATCTTGGGTATTTAAAGGTTCTTGGGTTTTATTTGTTGGGCTTCAGGACACCTGACTTGACTGCAATGACTGTGATGATAATTTCACCGACCAGGTAATAATAAATTGTGCTTTTGCAACAATTTTGTGGAGAGTTTCCTTTATCTGTCTCTTAATTTCATCTTCACATGCTATTTTTTCATAGCCACTGTATTACTTAATGCCTGTAATTTTTATGGTTGCAGTTTTCCTTCTACTTTTTTTTTTCCTCTTTCTTCCTCTACTTCATTCTTTCACTTTTCTTCATTTTTGCTTAGTCTAACATTTATTGTGGTTTATTTTTAGGATACATATATATTTGGGGTGGAATTATAATCTGAACATTTATACACTGAGTTTTTGTTGGAAAAATATATAATTGACGACTGTTCTTACTCTTCTGAGAAATGCCAATAACAAATGGCAGGCTCCAGTTCAATGAATCCTCTACTGCTTTAACAAGACAAAGCACTGAAAGCAGGCAAAGAAAGTACAATAGGATAATTTTTTACAGTTTATACTGGGGTCAAAAGTATTGGAAATATTGGTGTTTGACTTTTAGATCTGTCATAATATGCTGAAATACCATTCAGATGTAAATAACATTTTGCAAAAAACATGGAAAATATATACTGTAAATAATGCTGTTGGAAAGGAAATTACACACTTGAAACTGGAAATTCCTTTTTTTACTTCTAGGCAGATTTCTCCGTTTATTTAGATGTTAAAGAGATCTATTGCCTTTTAAAGCACAGTACTAATACCTGGGTTAGTTTAACTGCCCTTTTCCCACACACATATGTTTTTGCAGACTAACACCTACTGATACACTTTTCAAACCCTTAAATCCCCTCCAATTCTCAAAGTGCTCTTCTGCCTTCATTTCTGAATGATGGTCCCAGGCATGAAGCCTGCTGGAATAAATATAGTTTCTGAATGCTAGTCCACAGGTTTCACTGCTGCTTGAGCACGTGTGTAGATAAAGTCTTGCTTACCTAAAAAAACCCCACACAGTTAAGGTTTCTTTAAAAACTGATTATTATTTGCAAAGACCAATTGTCTTTTAAACCTAATATATATGGGTAGGATTCAAAGGAAATGTTACAGGGTGAGTGAGGACAGGTATGGGCACATATTTAAAGTGAGGTACCCACGCGTGCTGTGATACATGGCAACATCAACACACAGGCACACTGAGGTGACATTATTGGCAACTAAGAGAGTTTTTACTTTTGCATTTGTTATATTAATCCACACTGTTTATTTTGTCACAATTGGTAATTTTTGTTAGATGCAGAACATCTATCATGAATTAGTCATTTCAAAAAGAGATGACTCGGGAAGGGGGAGTTGGTTGAGTTTTGGAAGTGGGTTGTTTGTGCATTTGTTTTCTTACAACTGGCAAAACTCCAACAGCTATTCTCCAGAAATTTCACAAGAAACATTCATATGAGCAGGAAATCTTCTGGCAAGAGATGGCAGATGAAAGAGTTATGTACTGCTGAATGAGAGTTTTGCACCTGCACATTGCTTAAGTTGGAGCCCATGCTATTAATATAATAACAATAGGTTAGCATCAGTAACATCCTACATCAGTAGGATGCATAGCCATCTACCTAGATTATTTCATTCCGAGACATCATGGATACTTTTGGCATTAGTGCAAAATAGGGAGCTGAATCAACTTCAAATGTGCACTAAATGGAATGGGGAAAAAAAAAAACAAACACCTACACTTAATTCCTACCAAGACATCATGTTTAAAATTAAGACTAGAACTCTTTAACTGAGCCCAAACCAAACTGGATGTCCAAGGAAACCAGTGGGATTACAGGCACAGTTGCCCAGTAAGTAAGGGTCAGAGAAGTACTGCTTCAGACTAATTCATGGATTCTGTTTTATTTCTCCTTTATGGAGAAACTTTTTTTTCCCCTCAAGGTCATTAAACTTAGACTAGAATAGAGCTGTTAAAAAAACTCCTATGGAACACTTTTTGGGGACAGGACTTGGTAATTCATAAAAATATTTCCAATGAATACCAAAACACATCAAAAAAGTTTCAAAACAAGTGTTGTCCCAGTTTTGAAACCTGGAAGGCCTGAGGTCTTTAGTTCAAAGGTAGACTACTTGGTGGGCCATCCTGCAATGACAGGCCATCAATCCTCCACCCTGGCAGTCAAAAGGTTGAGCAATGGTCTGCCAGCCAGAGCCCTGCAGGCTTACAGAAGAACTCAGCTAAAATCCAACTGTCCCTTAAAAACTTTAGATTGCAGTCAACTGCCAAGATCTCTCTTGAAGTTTGCCAAACAGCTTTGCTTTTGAGGCTGGTTCCATCAGCCTTTCCGTGTAGACATGTGGAGTTTTTTCCAAATAAATCGTTTCACTGCAAAGAAACCATTTTATCCATCTCAGTAGTCACCTAGATTAAGCAAAATGGTGTGCCATCCCTGCATTTCTCCCTGGACCCATGATGCTGCTCCTGACTTCAGGCACAGACAGGTCATTCCGGACTTTGGAGATGTGCAATTCAGTCTTTCCATGCTGACCGACGCCTCTCCCACGCAGAGTCCCCTCCTCAGGGAGTTTCACCTCGAGCGGTTTCTAAGCAGCCATAAGGAGCTGATGCTCACTGCTTCCCCTGGTGAGAAGGCTGAGACCTGAGCAAGATGTTTCATGGGGAATTTTGGCCCTTTCCTACTGGGATCTGAAACATCCTGAAGTAAGAAAAAACATAATTGTGACGGAATTACTAAAATCAACTAAAACAGTAATAAAGAAATATGAAGCCTATATTGCTATTTTTTGTGAAAGTATTGTGGTATATCTACCCAGAACATAGGACAGCATTTGGAAGAGCCCTGTGAGGGAGTGGGAAATGCACTGCTGAAACTTGGCACTACCATGGTATAAAAACTGTTGTCCAGCCACACTTGCTGCCCAGCCCAAGTTTTTCTTCATGATAGACAGGTTTGCCTTCACTGAGAGTCAAGAAAGCAACCTAATTATCTGGAAATTTATCCACCAGAAGGCCAAAATACTGAGCATGGCCTGTGAACTGAGAAGCAACAATGAACCAACATCCCTGGAAAATCATGCGGTGGTCAAAGATTTTCTACTCCTATAGACAAAAATGGTTTAGGGGTCTGACCTGCAGAGGTTTATTCATACATTTACTGAGTGAGATTTTTCACTAGTCTCCATACCAGATAAACCACTGCTCCAATCTGAATCAGATTTTTACTACAAAGACAGCTAAATCAACATCAGCATCAGTATGTTATCAGCAGTGTTTTCTGAGGTTTGTTTTCTCTCCTTTATTAGCTGCAAAATCCATTGAGTTGCAAGGAATACTTAGTGGGAAAAGCCATTTAAAATTGCTTATTTGCATTGTCATGGGTTGGACTCAATGATCTCTCTTTTCCAGCCTAGTTGATTCTGTGATTCTGTTTATGATTTAATGTTGTTTGAAAAACTATCCTATAAACTTTATCATTTTGCTATTAGAAAGAAGAAATAAAAATTATATGAAACTTGTAAAGAATCACAGAGTTCTCTTCCAGATTGCTGCCAGTCAGTAAATGCCTCAAAAATCTCTCCCACTTCTTTACATGTAGATATTAAAATTCAGCAGTCCAGTGAGCTGGACTATAAAATCAGCATATCTGCCCCAGAACAAGTACACTTTTTGCTTTGCAGTAATGTTCTTTGCAGAATGCATTTGTGTGACAGCAGGTTGACACTGGGTGGTGAAAGGTAATTCACCATTTTGTGAAACAAAGCAGCCATGGCTAATCTTTTATGTTTCAAGATAATAAAGTCCCATTTAGCAACTATAAAAAAAAAAAAAGAAGTTAAAGTAGTGCAGCTGTAAGCAGAAATACACTCGTCGTTTAAAGGGCTCCATGCCTACTGTACATAAAATAATACACTGGTATTATTAGCATAGACAACAGCTTGTTTTCAATTTGGCCGCAGATAATGAAATTATCCCCCAAATTACCATAAAGTGGAACAAATAAACACAAAAGCAAACTCTTTCTTTTTCTTTCTCTCTTTTTTTTTTTTTTTTTTTCCCTTTTGAAGGCCTGGTTTTCGTT
>VZRH01006092.1:422249-436706 GCA_013397555.1 Urocynchramus pylzowi
TTTTTTTTTTTTTTTCTCTTTTTTTTTTTTTTTTTTCCCTTCAGCAGCGCTGGCTTTCAGCTATTTAGAATGAAAGCAAAGCTTCTGTTTTTCCAGAGCTCCAGTTTGACCTCAAGCAGATAAAGAACATGAAATGACAAACACGCAGCAAAGAGTTACTGTGTCCTTCCCCCCTGGCCTCTGTTTACATTAGGAAATGTACCCGGGGAGGAGGGAAGGGGAGGCAGGAGGGCTGCCTTTCAGCGCCGCGCTCGGCTCCGCTGGCTCCGGCTGGAGCTGGCCCCTGTTTCTGAGTAAGCTTACTCCACTCCAGATGTGCCGCGGCTCCAGCGTGGCTGCCATGTACAGTAAATCGGCATCTGAGGGCTCGTCAATCTGTGGGGTAGAGCAATTGCGGTCTCGCCAGGCCGCCCCACTGGCACAAACAGAAATTTGCGCCGCTGAACTGGAAAAGGAGGAGGAGGAGGAGGAGGAGGAGGAGGGAGAGGAGGGAAAGGGGCGACAGGGAGGGAAGGAGGCAAATAACGGGAGAGCAGTGTGTGAAAGTTGAGGGGCTGGAAGGTGTCTGCTCCCGGGAGGAGAAGGGGAAGAAATAAACACTAACAGTCAACTGAGGAAATGTTCTTAATGCATTTGTAAATTTACTTGTAAATGTTTTACACTTAGAGAGAAAGGGGAATGCTGCGTATCATTTGGCAGTGTTGGCTGTCTATAGGTCCCTGCGGATATACTGCTTTAGTACGCGTTGTAACCAGGGCAAGAGAAACATAAAATAGCTGGGAAAACACAGCCAATTAGTCATTACACATAGATTGTAAAAACAAGAGAGAGAGAGAGGGGAAGAGACAGAGAAATAAATGCCTCTAGCAAATTGAGTCCCTCTTGTTTATGTCCCTGCTACATGAGCACGAAAACCAGAGGCAACGATGCCTTCTAATCAAAGTGCAACTTGCAAACCAGTCAGTGCTCCCATTCAAAATCCTGCAGGATTTCCTGACGCTCACAAGATTTACCTATTTGCTGTCATTGTAAAAAACAAATTGTTTCACTAATCAGGCAGTTTGCTTTGGACCCGACCCCAGTTGTACGGACTCCAAGTTGGACGTTCATTTCTGATCTCCTGCCGCCTACGCGGCCGTTGCTAACTCGGTTTTAATAGGATGAGAAAACGATCTTTTCTTTTATAGTGGGTTCAAATGAGCTACCCAGCTTCAGGCTGACTATAGCTGTGTTTTCCTAATCACCATTTTTTAATAGCAATTCTGAGGATGAAAATGCCTGCTCCCCCTCCTTTCTCTTCCGACAGCGCCAAGTCTAAGAATGTAAATAAGTGTTAAATTGAAACACAGAACAAAAATGGGTCAGATTTAGTGTAATTGAGTCATAGCTAAATTTAGGCTGATTTTATTTGCTGCTTTTATTTTATTAACAGCAGTTCCATACAGTATCTCTGGATAGAATGAGATGCCTCATTTATTTATTATTTTTACTGTGGTTGTGCCTGAAATTCTCAGCAAAGGCTCACAGCCCCATTGTGCCAAGCACTCTAAAAGATGAGCTATGCATTTTAAAAAAACCTTAAAAGGACAGAAATATTGTCAGCTGTTCCAAATTTTCAAGAATTGTGAATGAAAGCTGAAAAATCCCAAGGCTGCAGGAGAAAAAGTCATAAGATTTTCAAAGAGTATATGCAGCATCCTTTCTTGTCTCCTAATTTGTGAGTTTTCCAATTCTCCCTAGACGCTGAAAGATAATTGAAGTTTCTTTTTCAAAAGGAATGTTCAGATTCTTGCAGAATCCCTTGACTTAAGGAATGAAGGCTTAAAAATATAAAATATCACTAGATTTGAAACAAAACTTTAAGACCTGGCAATACAACATACAGTTCTCTATGAGACTTGATTTTCCTTAGCACTCCATTGACTGGATGGGGTAGTGAGCTCTCTTCCCTCTCTTCCTTCACCTCCTGTAAGGGATAAAGGGTTTTGATTGTGACCATGAAGAACATTTGTAATCATGGATGAATAAACAATTAAATATCACTGTTCCTATGCATAACTTTCATTCTGGGTTTTCATCACTGGAGGTACTGCAATAATTTTCTTAGATGCAAGGAAGAGAAACTTCAAGAAGAAGCTTCTCTTAGAGAATAGAGAAGCTCAACAAGACCCCAACAAGCAAGCAAGCAGGAACACATCTGCTACTGAGGACAAGTCCTTGTACAAAGCATATATGTGTCATATTATGAGCTGTTCATGAGGACCAGAAGGAGGACACTGCATCCCAGTGTCCAGCCTGTGCTCCAGCCAGCCCCCAAAGACAGCTCATTATTGCTTTATGCCTTGCACAGTCATTTATGTCAGGACAAAATGGACACTTAAAAAGTGCATCAAATCAGAAAGGCAAGATTAGGATCAAAATTACCTCAAAAATTGTCCCTTTTTAGTCTGGCCGAAGCACTGGTAAATGTACAACGGGGACTTCCCTCATGCAGGCAGAAACACGAACTGGGTGATCGAACAGGTGTTTTCAACAGCCAGAATTTCCATGCAGAAAGGCAACACAGACGGGTCTCATTAGACAGTAGCTGAATTTAGCAAGGAATGTGACTTTTCCCACCCCATGCTGAATGAGTGGCCCAGGGGAAAAGTGATACTTAGAGGACACGAAGAGCAGCACAATTCTTAGCTCATCCACCACAATAATGGCACTAATTTGTGAATAAGTGAGCGTAAAGCTGATAATAGTTGTCTGTAAAGAATTGTGTATGATGGTAAGATGATACCAGAGAACTCTAAGTGACCATGGAGGAATGTATCTAGAAGCCAGGACACAAAATGAGTGCAGCATGAAGAGGGTGTTGAAATTGAATGGGTGAGAGAGATAGGAACAGCAGAACAAATAATGTATTCCCTCTTCAGAGAAGTCTTTCTCAGTATTGTGCTTCCAATTCACTATCACACTGTTCTTCCACATTAGTTTGAGCCACATTTTTACCACGTAAAATCAAGCCTTTGTTTACTTGTGTATTATAAGTGGAGACTCATAAGCTCAGGTTTGGTAGCCAGAAAGGTGAATTTCCCTGACAAAAGTATAAAAATAACAAAATTAACTGGTTATCTTACTAAAATATGATATCTTCTTTCTTTATTAAAAAGTGCACTTTTGCAAGACAGAAGGTACTAATGAGTCAAGAAAAATTGCTTGGAAAATGAATCATGGTTTGTATTTCCAACAATGACTGCATTTTATTCATGCATTAGAATCTTGGATCTACTATTTTCTTTGGGTTTTCTTCTATACACATTCCAGTGCACCTGACAACTGAAGGAAGAACAGTACTGTCCAGCCATTGTGTGGGCAGATGTTGTGTGAATTTCCACAAGAGATTCTGCCAAGCCTTCCTCTTACACAGACCTCTGACACCTGCATTATTTGGAAGGATTAGTTTCTGTATCATTGAATTTCCCCGAGGGACTGAGGCAAGAAGAGCAACTGAGAACCTGGCTGCAGAGATACAAATATCTCTGATACAAATGCAATTATCCTTCCCTATTTAAGGCAAATATAGCAGCCTCAGGTCCCCAGGAAAACAGAAGTGGTTCACCTCATGCACCTCCTAAAAAAGTGGAGATTAACAAAAGTCTGTTAAATAATACTGCTTAAACACTGTTAAATAACTGTTTACAGTTATTTCAAAGTACAATAAAATCTAAATAGACTGCAAGATTAGGCTGTGTTGTAATTGCAATTGAATATACACAAACTGCAAACTTGGAATTTTTGCTGATAAAAAAAGTATATCAATAATTCCACTGGGCTTATATATACTAAATGTTTAACATCTCAGTAGCATACTCATGATGATGCCTTTGACACCTGCAGAAACATTACATCAAATCTGTAGCAGCAGTATTACGTAATGCACCAGAGTTCAATGTTCAAAACATCCTGTTCTTTACATAGCCTCCTGTCTTACACAAAAGCAGTTAAAAATAATAGAGCTTGTTCAAGAGCCAGATTTACAAGCTTATGTTCATAGACTTTTAAGGCTCATCTTGCAAGGCAGTTTTGTTATACCTATGGGCTGGGAAAGGGGAGGCAGGAGAAGGCACAAGAGGGAGGAAAGATTTGTGAATGGATTGTTTCAAGCTTTCAGGGAAAAAAATAACTTAAATCACTCTGCATTTATGGAAATTAATTTACTGTTCTTCAAAATATGAAGAAGAAGTGAAACTTGCGAGAAATGAGGAACAGAGTAAGTCTCCTGTAGCTGGACTGGAGATTGATTAAAGTCATGGGATATTTATATTTGTAGTTTGAAATCAGGAGGTTTGGATCAGCTAATTAGTAAGATAGATACCATTTGCAAAACTTGGATGTTGATCCTGAAGCAGATTTTGAGTTCATCCATCGTTTGGTATGTTTAAAGGAGAGGAAGCTTGGCTCTCCTCTTGAGTTTCACACTAGAAGGCTCTAGCTGCCTTCAGTGATGAAAGGAAAAATGAATAGGAGAGAAAAAAAAAAAAAAAAAAAAAGGAAAGAATGGCTCTATATAGGCTTCTACAGCCTTGCTATGTAACTTGTACCTTGTAATAACCTCAGTGCTGCTGTTACAAAACTATGCGAGTAATCAGCCACTCCTCACTGGCATCTTGGGTTCCTGTTGCTGTTGAGGGAAATGTGAGCAGAACAATGCAACTCGCCAGAGCCTTTATGTTCTTTTCACACTCATGAGTCCTAAGACCAATCTTTTTGCAATCAAGACACAAAGCTATAATAGATTGCTTCATTCTTGTTTTCACAAGCTGTTGAGAGCTGTGCTGTTCTTCAGTCTGTTTATGAAACAATCATTTACACTGGAAAGCAGTGTATTGATAGTATGTTGAACTGGGAATAAAGGGACCTGGCTCAGCAAATCAGTGAAGTCTGCTACCAACTCCTGGCCTTTGAAACACTTCTTAGGCATAGATTGTATTTACAGTTACCAAGTCTAAAAACTGTAAAGACCTTCATTCTTGCTTAATAAGGTGTTTTGAGATCACAGATGAAAAGCACCAGGGAAAAAATAACAGTAATTTGTACAAAAAATAACCAGTGCTGCAGAATGAAGCACCAGCTCATAATCAAGCTGAATTTTATACTTCCATTGACGGGTCTTCAGTTTATACCAGATCAGATTTGAGCCCAGCTATTTTGTCCAAACAACTACATACATTCTATTTGTAATGTATCCCTCATAAAGCTCTTCCTCTTACTTCTTGTGAATAGGAATATTGCAAAACTGCACAGAGGAAGTGGAAGTTTAAAAGCTTTGCAGATACCAGATGGAAAATGTGATAGGAAACTGAAAAACAAACATTTTGTGTTTTCATATATACGAATTACACTTCAGAAAAGTTAACTTCCACTCATATCTTTTCCTCATTTTTTTTACCCAGAACTTTTCATTCTTGTACTAACAGTTATACACTGCAAGGGTTTCTACCAATAAAAATAGTAAGAATCTGGTATATGTTTTATTTGCAAAGGCAGCAAAAAGTCTTCTTTTATGTAGAGGAAATAAGCCAGAATCAATAGAGATATAACCTGTTGCCTTTATTAAATCACTGCAACAGGACTTCTCATTTGACTTTTACCAAAGTGCAGTCTCCTTTACTGAGATTCTCTGGGTGATTTTCACCAAGGTTTTCTCTGCAGGAAATAGCGGACAAACTCCAGATCTCTGTAAGAATGACAAATAGTATGAAATACAGGGTCTCCCACAAGAATGCCAGCAACTTCATCTCTTATGGACCTGGGAAAGACCAAACAAAATTTACACATGGCCCAAACCCAGACTGGGGTCTGGCATTTGAATAATCCTGGAGTATTTTCAATCTATCTCACTCTATCCTAGGATCTGCTTCCTTTTTTAAAGCCGTTTAAGCTCAAAACATCTTGATTGTTATATCAGCTGATTTTGAAATTATTAGCATCCACCAGCACATCTGAAAACGAGAATACTTATTTTGCATTGTAAATGCAAAAATAAAAATTGAACACTTTAAGTCAGTAACATCAAATTATTCTATATCATTTGTCTTTTGCATTTACTGGCCATTAAAGATCAGTGTTGCCCTGTAACTCCTTGCTGATGAACACATGCCTTGGAATGCCTAATTTGTGAGAGATTTATACTGTGCAAACACTATCAACAGAGAGCACTTGATTCTCTGTAAATCAATTAGATATGCTTTTTCAGGCACTTGTCTGTTGGAGGCTGACAGAACAGGGCTTTCTTTTTTACCTGAAATGGGGATTCCAAAACCACATCACCTCTGAGAAGCCACAGGGTGTCTTGGAAATAAAATCATCCTGCAAGGGCAGCCTCCTGTATAATTGAAATGCAATTTAAGGGGCCTTCAGAGGAATTTCTCCGACTCTGGAGGGGGCCAGTGAGCAATCTGACCTCCAATAAAGACAACAGAAGGAAGCTCCCTTTGAAAGATAGAGGAAACTTTTTTTCTTTGAAAAGCATTCTCAGGGGCCATCTGCTGATACAGTACAGACTTATCTCCTGAGGTCCAGACAAGTCTGTGTTACTGATTATACCAATATACCTCATGTGGTCCTCACTGCCTTTATCTAAGAATGAGAAAAGTCAAGGAGAGCAAGTGACAAACAAAACAGAACTCTACCTAACTGAGAGGTTTATCATTAGAAGTGTTCTAAGAGAAATCTCCCTGCATATATATGAAGTTTAGGAATTTTACTGGTTCATTGGTCACTGGAAACCACAAGGCTGTCAACAAAAACAAAATGTGTCTATAAACCTACAAACCTGATGGATACATGTACAAGCAGATAACTGTATTTGCAATAAAGCAATGTGTGTGCAAAATGAGCATCTATACCTAAAGGTATACATGACTTCATGATGTTCAACAAAGGCAAATACTAAGTCCTGCATCTGGGATAGTCTAGAGACCAACTGACTGGAAAGCAGTTTTGCAAAAAAAGGACCCAGGGCTCCTAGAGGAAAAACTGAACATGAATCAGCAGTGCATCTTTGCAGCATTAAAAGCCAACCTCATACTGGGCTGTTTTATTAAGAAAATAACCAGCAAGTCAAGGAAGTGATTATTCCCCTCTATTCAGCACTTGTGAGACCACATCTGGAGTACTGCATCCAATTTTGGGACACTGACAAACTGGAGTAAGTAAAGCTGAGGGCCACCAAGGTGGACCAAGGGCTGGAGTACGTGACTTGAGAGGACAGCTGAGCAAGCTGGGTTCACTTGGCCTGGAAAAGGAAGAGCTGAAGGAGATGGTCTCAACACCACTGTCACAACCTAAATTATTCAACAAGCTTAGATTAGTACACAAAACTTACTGTTACTGTGACTAGCCTATCTTCCATCTCACATTAGAAACAGAGTAAGTGCATTCTCTGTGAGTATGCAATTTGTGGGACAAAGTGACCCACTGCTGAGGCAGTCAGATTAAAGAAGACCTGGAGTCAAGCCAACCAGCATGCCTCAAGCGAGCTAGAGCAATGCAATAAAATAACCAAATCCATCCAAACTACAGTAAAAGTTCCCATGACTCAACCACCTCCGTAGCCTGTCAGCTCTACCTCCCACCTCCACAGCCCCAACACCAGAGGCCAAGCTGACGGACACTTCAATTCAAACATTGTGGTTACACTGGCCCCCTCCAAGCCCAAGGCCCAAATCCATGAATCCTGCTTTAATCTGCTCCTGAGAATGTGTGTATTTTTTGGTCAGAATTTTGGTTGTCTATATTTGGAATGTCTCACCCACAGTCTTGAGCCGACTGAGGGAAGCCAAAGAAAATTCAAGATGTAGTGGTTACCAAAGCTGAAATCCTTCCTCAATGTGACTGTTCCATATGTATTTGTACACTGTTTATGTGCCTACCAAACCTCCAGGAACTCAGTCTTCTCCTTAGTTCATTTACAGGAAGGAGATGATAAAGAGTCCATTCCTACAGAATTCCCCAGACAGAATCTACTGCAGAATACATCATTAATAAAGGATTTTTCTATTTATTTGTTTCACCCAGAGCAGCTGGTCAGTCATGTCTCTCTGGGGCATGTCAACTAATACTTATTATTTCATAAGTTGAACATTTTTGAATAATACTGTCTTGTCCCTTCCATTTGTATTCCATTACATGGGAGTAAGGAATTATGTTTGCATTATACTGTAGAAATCTAAGGGAAAAATATTTATGAAACATTAGGAAAGGATTGAGCAGAACTGATGGTTATAAAATCCTGATAAACCTTTGTATGAGAGGTTATGTTTTGTACTGGTAAAGGAGCAGGCTAAGAATAAATCTGAATCATGCTCATGTGAAGTCAAATTAATGAAAGACAACCATGGAAAATTTATTAAAAGCAACAATTAGGGTTTTTTTTCCCCTCACAAATCTCAGAGTGCTAGAGTGCCACCGAACCCAGTAAGAATCTATTATTGATTTCAGTGAGAAATGCTGGCCTCATTGTCACAGTTGGAGAAACTGAGACACAAAAACATTAAGTGAGTTGAGGGATATTAGCCAGCAAATGGCAGAGCTGGGAATCCTATCCAGCTCCCCTGGAGGCAAATCTATGCGTCATCCACTGCACCACTTCCTCATATTAGAAGGCAGCAACACAGCACAAATTTCAGGGATTTTGTTTAATGAGAATGGGAGATGGAGAGATCTGGAGGCTATCTATAAGGTAAAAAAATGCTGGGCTTGTTTGACTTTATATCCATGTGCCACTACTGACTCTAAAATATGAACATGTCTTTGCTCAGATGCAGACTATAAAGAGAATAAGGAAGAGTCAGAGAACAAGGAAGGATCCCATGAAGAAAATATATTATCCCATTTAATTTAAAAATAAACATAGAGCAATGCAGACTCTGTGCACTGAGTCAGGAGTCAAGTTTGCAACTCATAATCAAATGTGATTTAAATACTGCTTCTGCTGAAGTGGTTAAATCAACTAGTTGGTTGATGTAAAAGGAGTACAAAGTAGGGGTCTTACTTTAACAGCAGTTTTTCACAGATTACTTCTTCTCAGTTTGAAACAGGGGATATCAGGCTCTTTAATAGAAGACATGACTTGTAGCATGATTATTTATGTCTCACCACTGTATGGGTGGCATATCACTTTACTCCTGAGACAGATGCACCAACTTTGCAGCTCATTCCAACAAGGATATTGTAACCATTTAAAGTGATGAATATCAATCTGTTTTCATGGCAAATACTGTTTGATAATTTCTTCTCACTGGGGTCACTGCTGTATATGATTTCTTATTCACCTCACGTTCTAGGATTTCTTATTCACCTCATGTTCTGCATCCTCAGAAGAACACATGGGATGGGACAGGACTAGAAGACACCAACTTCTCACTGTCTTGCTGAATGGTTTTGTCCCCAGTACCCAGAATGTCAGTATGCACAGGCTGAAAAAACACTCATAGTTGAGAAATTGCCCGGTCTAGGTAGGGGCCCCCTCCCTTTGGCCACTGGCCATGCTCCCTGTAGGGGTCCCCATGCACTGGGAGAAGAGTGGTGGCTGCTGGCACTGCTGGTACTGGCTCAGAACAGACCCTGGCCCCATTGCTCAGCATGGCTGGTGGCTCTGCTCACTTACTTGTGACTACCTGTGCAGCACTTTTACAGAAGGTTTCAAATAATTTCAAAACAATAGCTGCTTCATATTATTATTGTGATGGTTTTGTGAGAAGGAAGAGAGCAGTTATGGCCAAGACTATCTGAGATGGTTGCTAATTTCAAGGGATTCAAATTGAAGGACATGGTAAATTTTTAACATGTTACCTCATGTGAATGGCAGAACAGCAAAAAGATTATAGGATTCATATCTTACAGTTCAGCAGCCTTTCAGATGGACCAAACCATGATCCAGGGGTAGAAAATTCCTGCTCTTCAATTCACTTCAAGCCTTCTGACTTTGTTGATATAATACAAACGTAACCAGCTTCATGACTGTTAATGGGAAGAAAGTTTTACTGACACTTCAGGCTATGAACATTTCAAATGTTTCCTTTGATTTTAATATTTGAAATCTTGTAAATAAACTTGTAACTTTGGCATTCCAATCCTTCAGCAAACACTTTCTTCTTAGCGACAATTTACTCACTACACTGTTCACACCTACCAGAAGCTTCACTTCTGGACTGGATTTGGTTTTAAGGTTTTGGGTTTTTTTTAAAAACCTTGCCATTCTGCAGCTGTGTAATATATGACAATAGAGGGTGATAAACACAGCACAGCTGAAGCTGAAAACACGTTGAGTTAATGTAATGAGGTGAAGGTGATGACACTTTTTTTTAACACAGAAAGTCATGAGATATATTAAGCAATATGTTTTACACATACACAAAAAAGAAATCCTTTAGTATTCCCTGAGGAATTTCTGGTGGAAAATTAATTCCCACTGAAGAGCACACACAAAAAAAAATCCCTAACCTCCATTTAACGACTTCATGAATTCACACAAAGTGGGATAACATTTATGTTTCTAAAATCCCTATGAAGTAGCAGTCTTCCATTCTGCCTCTAAAATCCTCTCTGTTTCTGGTGGCTGCTGGAAATTAAAGAGTTAAAATGAAGACCACTGGAAAAGAGCAAAGCATATGTTACATGCAGCACATTACTTTCTCACTGGGCTTCCCGTGGGCCAGTGAAGTTTGGGAACCACTTCTGTAAAGGAAATGTATATGGTGTCAAATTATTGACAGTCCTGTGTGTCAGCTCCATCTCTGCAACTGATTAGCCCCAGAATGACTTAGGCCTCACATAGTTTCTTACAAACATTATTTAGTCAAGCTTCAAAACCTAAGTAGGCAATGCTGTTATTCCTAGTTTACAGATGATTCCTAAGTGTAACAGGGTTAAAAGCTACTGCAAGGGGACACATTAAAAGAGCATCGGGAGGGAGCTGGAATAAAATTCAGTTTCCCAACCCTTGCCCACTTAACCATAATGTCCACAGTCTAAACCACTTAGATTAAAAAATCAAAATAAAAATTAAGCTACTTCTCTGAAACCGTGTCCCCTGAAGCCATTTCTGATGCCTAAGTAAGCATTGTAATTTTTAGAGCTACTGTGCACCTGCAGCTTCCAAATACTTTCCAAAGGTCACCTACTTATCCTGATTTTTCCAAGCCTCAGCTTCTTAAATCTTTCAAAACATGGAAAGAATAGCAATCTGTCTCCAAGTCTTCCTGCCCACTTAGGTCAATAAGAGATTTTTCTTTGACTCCAGTAGCTGTAAGGCTTCCCTCCCATATTTTTCTTCCTTCAGTTTTGGAGAGCAATTGTCTCAGGGTGGACAAATGTCTGCTTCAAGAGAAACTGTTGTTCTGAGAATCACTATCTAATCATTACCACCCATGCACCACACAATGCAAACCATAAAAAATGACAAGCAAATGAAACAGCATAAAACTAAAGAAAAATAAAACAGTACACTCATCCTAACAGCAATGCTGGAAATTCATCTTGGAAGCTTTAACTGCTCCTGTGGCACAGAAGCTAGGAGGAATTGTTCTGTGCCACGATGGCATTGCCCAATAACCCATTCTGTTAAAACTAACAGAGCTGGCTAAACTATCCTGCCTTGTGTTCTCTTTTAATTGATTGTTTAGTTTAAAGAGAGGATAAAAAAGGCTGGCTGGGATCCAAGCTCAATCCCCTGCTGCTATGGCAGAAAAAAGTACTGATCAGAATATTTCTCTGCAGAATGAAATGTCCATCTCCTGGGCTTTTTGCAATAGCAAAAGAAGTTTACATTTCTGTCTCTAATATGATTCTGTCCTCTCAGTCATTAACAGTTCCTTGATCCCTTCTCTTATTCCTGCCCCATTTATCTTAATTATTGAAACTTGTAATATAAACAGCATTTCTTCACCATCTTTTTGAATTGTTGACTATCTGGAAAATGGCACCAGCGCACGGTTTCAGGGCATTTCCTCTGCACAGCAGTGGTGTTTCATTCACATGTGGTACTCTCAGACACCAGCTATCATTTAGGGCTATCAGGGACAACTTTGGGAGCCAGACACTGGGTCAGTGTAAATGAACACAGCACAGTGTGACCTCAGGAGCATCGGGCAGATTCGCACAAGGTTGAGGATCTAGCCATGTGACTGTTTCCAGCTAAAATTACATTCTTCCCCCACCACACACTAGAAAATTAGAGACTGCAGATCTTTCTAAACATGCTTATGGATGTAGAAAACCCTTTCATAAGGCAGGGAGGGCAAAGGAGGAGAGGTTTCTTCTGAAAGGCAGCATGGGATGGGATTGGAGGTGCCAGCACTTTTGCCCCCTCATTGTCACATTCCTTTCCCAGGCCCAGAGGATGAGGCAGTCTGTGAGCTGCAGTGGCTGGGAAGGATTGCACTGCTGAACAGGGACGGGAAAGGGAATGTGGTTTCCTGAAAGGCTTCCAGCAAGTACATGGGAATGGAACACTTGAGAGAGACATGGAGCTGGAAGCACTTCCCTTCTGAGAAACACTTCCAATCTGTTCCTGGGGCCAAATGTAATAACATCTCTGACATTATTATTACAAAGGGGGAAAAAGTCATTCTTTTAGCTTGCTGCTGTGATTTCTCCATTTTGAAACCACACCTTCTCTGAGACCTGGAAGTCATGTGGTTTAACACACAAGCCAGCTCACAAGGGATGCTTATTGGGCTCATCTCTACCAGTCCTACTGAAGGTGTCAGGAATGCTTCTGGCAACAAAGAACTTAGAGTTATGCTTTTCTGCTTAGGTCCCTCTCTTGATTTATGTGGAATACGTCAACACAAATTGTCTGCAATACTTGCTTTTTCCCACTGTCAGTCATGAGCCAATACCTAGACATGGGGGAAAATTCTGCATGAAAAACATCTATTTTGCCATGTGATGTAGCAAATCTTTGTAAATGCTTCTACAGCATCAAACTCTCTCCCTTTGTCCACTTAATACACTATATTGCACAAAAATTAAAAGAAACTATTTGAAGCATCTTCCTAAATAAGGTGACAGGAGAATACACTTACAAGAGAATATACAAAGAGACTTGTGCTAAATATTCAGACTATCACTAAAAGGGTTAGGAAATAACCTCTGAAGGAAGAAATAAAAAAGCAAAATCTTCAGGACCCAGTTTCTGGTTTACCATCCAGGAATATGCTGGAATATGCACAGAATAGTTACAAAACAAGTGCTGTTGACAGTACAAAGGGGGAAGTATAGCCATTAGGAACAGTATAAATTGTACTGGCATGAATAATGCTTCTCCCCAGACTTCGTTCTAGAAAAAAAAAGAAAGAAAAGGGGTGGCATTAATTCAGCAACCTCTGTGTCTAAATAGGTTCAGTTAAATTGGTACCATTTTTGTTTAGATAAGGCCTCAGACTCACTGACTCTCTGGAACCCCCTCTTAGTCTTACCTCTAACCACTTTTTCCAGCCCAGAGCAGGGAAAAATGTACCACAGAAGGCAGAGCCAGACACCAGCAGTATCATAAGAGCCTCAACCAACAGTGTCTCAGCAAACACTGGGCCAGAATCCACCCCCACACACAGTGAGCAATTCATTTGTTTGGGACTACTTAAAGAGGCAACTTTTAAGCTGCTAGCTTACTGACACCTGACAGCCATCAGCCTGCAGTGCCTAAGTTGCTATAAAACATGAGTCAGTCAATGAATTACATGATTTTTGGAAAATAATAGTAATTTAGAACATTCTTTTCACATTTCCATGTATGCATCATTTAATCTCGTGGGTGTTTTGGTTTGGGGTTTTTTTATTATTATCATTTTAGCTAAGCATATGAAAGGAATAAGAACACAAAAGTTCTTATCAGGATCAGGAAAAATTTAAAGATTTTTTTACAGGGTTATATCAATATTTTAAGTAGGGACAGAAATCTCTTTTGACTTTTTTTGATGTAAAGATATCTTTTTTTGAGAAAATATAGGCCTAACTATACAGCCCAAATCTGACAGCAGACCTTCCTTAAAATTTAAAATATGAGATTATAAACAGTTGATAGTTAATGCTATCTTAGAAGTTCAGGTAACAACTTAGAAAGCTATTTCTGTAGTATTTCTGGGGTTGTAGCTAACTCAAACATCCACACACTTCACAGCCTCATCTCCATTGAATTAATTTTTTTAGGAGATAAATACACTGCACTTTGGAGGAGGATTTCTTCTTTCAGTTCAATTCTTTCAGTCAAATGCAAACAGCAAAGAAATAAAAGATTCATAATAGGATACAGAAAATGCTCTCCTAAGCCAAAGAGCTCCTAAAGTGCAGTCAACTTATGCAAAAGACTGTATTAATATACCATAGAACACACAGAATCTTGTAGTCAGATCTGGGTGGATACGAAACACCTGAATGCGAAAGTTTGGCAAAAAAAAAAAAAAA